>JAODAL010051344.1:0-26738 GCA_025379985.1 Phyllomedusa bahiana
AAATCCTGTAGAAACTCTAAAGCATATTTAACATACGTAAATATACTCTTAGGGAGACATGTATGAAAGGGTTTTTCACCCTTTTCTGGTGTAAAATGCAATAAAAGTAAGCAGGCTGTGATGTATAATGCCCGAATGAATGTGGCTAGATATGGGCGAATTTCTCAAAAATTCGATTCGGTCACTTCGCTGAATTTTCCGACAAAATTTGTTTCGTTCCGAATTATTTCGGCACGAATCGTGTTAAAAAGCAGCTATTTCCAGGCTGCACAGAGCCTGCAGGGGGCTTTAAAAGTTGTGCCATGCTTAAATATGCAGAGGGAGCTTGGTTTGGTCTTCATACAATGTTGTGTTTTAGTATGACACGCACATGACTGCCGCCGCTCTTAGAATCGCTTCACTATAAAATTCCCTGGGCACTTAAGAGGGCAAAACTGACAAAAAAAAACTCAAGTGGGAATGTAGCCTGATAAAGTCATGCAGCAAAGCTGGAAAAAAACAAGCTGAGAGCTAGGTGGCCAACATTAGTGACAGAGTGTGGAGGGTGACGGCGGCAGCCACAGCAGCATGAGGTCAGGCAGTGGCACAATGACATTCTGGAGGTGGCAAAACACGAGGAAGCAGCAGAGTGGCACAATGACTGAGAGCGGAGGTCACGGCGGCAGCAGTATGAGGTCAGGGAAGTGTCACAATGACATTCTGGAGGCGGCAAAACAGTATTTGGCCACAAATGGCACAAATGATACAGTGTAGAGGTCACGACAGCAGCAGGCATTGATTTAGGCAGTGGGACAATGACATTCTGGAGGCGGCTAAACAGTATTAGGCCACAGAGTGGCACAATCACACAGTGTGGAGGTCACGGCGGCAGCAGTGTGAGATCAGGCAGTGGTACAATGACATTCTGGAGGCGGAAAAAAACAGTATTAGGCCCATAGTGGCAACAATCACACGTGTGGAGGTCACGGGGGCAGCAGTATGAGATCAGGCAGTGGCACAATGACATTCTGGGAGGCAAAACAGTCTATTAGGTCGGCCACAGGGGTGGCACAATCATAACAAAAAGTTTGGAAGGTCACACACAGGGGCAGCAGCAAGGAGAATCAGGCAGTGGCACAAATAAAATCTGGAGGTGGAAAAACAGGAGGAAGCCACAGAGTGGCACAATGACTGAGAGCGGAGGTCACGGCGGCAGCAGGGATGAGGTCAGGCAGTGGGGACAAGACACAGTGTGGGGACATGGCAGCAGCCACAGCAGCAGCATGAGGTCAGACAGTGGCACAATGACACAGTGTGGATGTCACGGGCAACAGCAACAGCAGCATGAGGTCTAGAGTGGCACAATGACAGAGTGTTGAGGTGGGTGGCAATACCAGTCCCTGGTAAAAATGGTGGTAGGCAGATGGAGAAACTGTTTAGCAGATGTTTTGGCATCAGGGGGGTTGGCGGCATCAGAATAGTGGCTGAGGCAGGTAGTTTGAACCCCCGACTGACGCCTAAGGCATTGGTGTTGGAATCCTGGCCGATCCACCCTATTCATTTGACAAAGGGCAGTCGTTCCCACATTTCCAGGGGAAAAAAAGCGGGTTTCCTGGGGGGAAAAACGAGGCCCCCGCCCCCTTAAAACCCCCGCTCGTGCCCCCTAGGGCCCGGGCCCAGGACGCTTCTCCACTGAAAACCCTTGGAAAGTTGCGGCCAACATCCAGTTTGGTGCTCGTGCCCAGGGGATCTTCAAACTGAGGAGGAAGTGCTGTCCAAAGTAGGTCAAAAACCTGTTTTTCGGACTGTCAGGTCTGTGCTGATGTGCTGGGACTCCCCTCCTACGGCGGGTGGGGGAAGGGGTCCACAGGATCCGCCTTGGTTACTCGAGGGACTGGTACTCCCCACCCCCCCCCTTTCCCTCAGCACCCAGGGGCAGTGTACAGAGCGCGAAAACCCCCCTGGTAAAACCGTCAAGGGGAGGGACGATGCCGAATAGGCAGCGGCCCCAAGATTTAGGAGGATTTCCCTATATTTTTGGTTTGTTTTCCCCTCTAAATAGCTGGGAAAAGGCTCCCTTTTGGAGGGGGGTGCGGGGGTCCAATAGGGTGGAGAGCCAAAGTTTTCCCCCCTGCCGGATGCTGACTATTGGCTGTCATTGCCAGGCAAATAAGCATGCTGCGGGCCTCTGCAAAGTGACTCCCAGGGGCTCCCCTTTCCCCCATTTTCCCTGTATATGCCACGGTGCTTGGGGGTTTATCTGCCTCATCTTTTCATCCCACCACCTCCCCAGCTGCCCTGCTCCTTCCCCCTTGTCACCTGGGTAGAAATCCATCTTTCACCCGACAATGCTTCTGCTCCAATGCCTCCCCTCCCCCTCCTCATTTCAGTCCCCACGGGGCTCATTGAGTGGCCACGAGATGTAGTCCCACGTCTCCAGTCCCCTGCCCAGACTAGATTATTTCAGCATCTGGTTCCAGGACATGAAGCAGTGGAGAATGACGTTATTCCTCCCGTAGTCCTGGCGACAGAAAATAACCGCCTCCTCGAATTGGCCTCAACAAACGGCAGGTGGTCCCCACGCAATGAGCTGCCACTGCTGACATCAAAGTACACAGGGGAGTACTTCTGTCTTGCCTGAGATCATCAAAAAATCGATAATGCCTATTCTCTGTACATACAGTCGTCCAACATGTTCATCTGGAATCCACGGGTGAGAAACATCGCATATCAGAGTGAGTTGGGGGAGGATGTTCTGCCGCTGCAATATGAGGAGGGTGTTCCGGCTTTGTAAGAATGGATAAAGTGCATGCACAGTTTCCTGCCATTTTCAGCAATGTTCTAGAAGATCCGGTGGTAAGACCTTCAGGAAATACTGCTTGGAACTCTCCATCTCGGCTCGGCACAACCATCTAGTTCTCTGAACGGTGCAGAGTCCAACCATTTGAAAGGGAGGGACTGCAGTACCACAACTTGGACAGGAGCACGGTCAACTGCTGCACCTTAGATTGGTTTTGACACATACTGTTGCTCTATTGGCAATCGCCTAGCTGAACGACTGCCTGGCGCCATGATATCGCGGAGCAGAGCATCTGGACCGGAGATGATGTCCAAAGAGAAACAGCTCCCTTCTGCAAGAGGTGGTGGAGCCTTGACTGGCTGGCAATGGCATGCGTGCCACTGGCGCTCCTGCTGCTTGCTGTTGCTGCGCGGCAGGATGGACCACCACATCGACCACGATTATTCCCTCCCAGGCCACCGGGTAAGGTGACGCTGCATGTGTTGACGCAGGACCGTGTGGTGCCAACGTTAGCTACCCTGGCCACGCTTCACTTTCTGCCAACAGTTTCTACATATACCCAATTCCGCTCTCCGGTGTCTTACAAAGAACTGCCACACCGCCGAGTAAGCTGATTTTACCACCAACGCTCCGCACTGAGTGACCCTACTGCCCGCCGCTGCCTCGCGACTCCTCTGTGGTCCGCTACTTCTTGACCTCGAAGCGGTAATTGTATACCCCGTTGCCACAATGGCTCCCGACCTCACACTGCTGCTAACCTGCTGACTCATGTGCCACACGACCACTTGCTGCTGCGCCGCTGCCTGGACGCGCAAGCTGACGCCCTCCTTCTCCTGAGATGATGAAGCCCTTGCCTCACCCGGCTTCCCAAGTGCGGTCGGTCTACACATCATCGATTTTGATGTCTCTTCCGTCCACTGCTTTCCTCATCACCGGTCTTGGTAGGCCAAGCTGACCTCTCAACAACATGACCTCCAATGCCACTTCTCCACATCTATACTTTGCCACCTACTTCGCAAGAAGCCAGGGGATATTGGCCCCGTTTCCTTCGCTGCCAAGTAAAGCTGGCTGACTGCCCTCCTCAAATTGATTCATCCTCGCCTATATAGTGGCGCTGAGCCCCAGACCACCTAGTAGAATCTCTGGCTGAGGGAACCGTATGGGACAGAGAGGCGGGCTGAGACAGGTGAGGGCCGCTGACCCGCTCCCGTGGGCCTTGCCAACTAAGGGTTGTGTCTGGAGGTACCCACCGACTCTTGGCTGGGTTTGACATATGTCATCTGGGAGAAAGGATGACCAGTCAACCAATCAAGAACCCTGGGTTGCTGAACAACACACGGCCGCTAGATGAAGTGGCAGTTGTGGCCTCACCGAGTGACCCCTGCTGCGACGTCCCCTTGACTGTGCTGCAACCTGGCTGTTCCAGGAATGTTTTGTGGCCACTGCACTCGCAGGGTGCAGAGCCTGCGACTCTCAGTCGACATACTGTTGTTCGAAAAGTACAGACACTGTTTGATGATGATATCTGTATAAGAAATATACACCCTGTTAATGACTCCAAATGAACCAAGAAACAAGCTTGGGTAACCTTGGATATAAATTGCGCTCCTCAAATGGCCAGGAAAAATTTACTGTATGTTCGTTTAAAAACACTGTGTGTTTACTAAAATGTAAAAACACAAACAGCTTAATTAACCTTCGGACATGAATTAGGTGCCTACAGGAAAAATGAATATATTTTGGCGTTGAAAAAGGCACTGTTTTATTTTTGACAGCACATCCAGCAAAACAAAGCGTAATGAACCCTGTAATGTAAATTGCTCCAAAAAAATTGAGCCGCACAAACTATAGCTTTGTAGCGTGTTTTACAATTGCGTGTTTCTACGCCACACAACAAGAGAAACAGTTGTAATGTACCTTATGGCTTGGTGAATTAGGCTACAGGAAAATATTTATATATTTGGCGATTGAAAAAGACGGTTTATTTTTGTCAGCACATCAGCAAAACCACGCTTAATAACCCCTGGATGTAAATTGCGCCAAGAATAGCGCCGCACAAACAAGTAGCTTTGTAAGCGTGTTACAATTGCGGTGTTTTCTACGCCACAAACCAAGAGATAAAGTTGGTAATAAACCTTTGCTTGTGAATTAGGCTACCAGGAAAAAAGTAATATTTATGGCGTTTGAAAAAAGACGGTTTATTTGTCAGGCACACCAGCAAAACAAAGCTTAATTAACCCCTGAGTAAATTGCGCCAAAGAAATGATAGCCGGCACAAACTAAGTAGCTTTGTAGCGTGTTTACAATTGCGGGTTTTCTACGCCACACAACAAAGATACAATTGTAATTACCTTTGCTGATGAATTAGGCTACAGGAAAAATTTATATATTTTGCGTTGAAAAAGACGGTTTTAATTTTGTCACACACCACAAAACAACGCTTAATTAACCCCTGGATGTAGAATTGTGCCAAATGAATTGAGCCGCACAAACAGAGCTTTGTAACGTGTTACAATTGCTTTGTTTACTACGCCAAACAACAAGAGATACAGTTGTAATTAACCTTTGCTTTGTGAATTAGGCTACAGGAAAAATGTATAATATTTTGGCGTTGAAAAAAGACGGTTTTATTTTTGTCAGACACCAGCAAAACAACGCATAATGTACCCCTGGATGTAAATTGCCCCAAGAATAGAGCCGCACCAAACTAGAGCTTTGTTAGCGTGTTTACATTAGCGTATTGATTTCTACGCCACACAACAAGATATCAGTTGTAATTAACCATTGCTGTGAATTAGGCTACAGGAAAAAATTTATATATTTTGGCCGTTGAATATAGAGGGTTTTATTTTTGTCAGCACACCAGCAAAAACAACGCTTAAATTTAACCCCTGGATGTAAATTGCGCCACAGAATTGGACAGCACAAACTAGTAGCTATTTGTAAGCGTGCTACAATTGCGTGTTTTACGCCACACAACAAGGATCCACAGTTTGTAATTAACCTTTGCTTGTGAATTAGCTGACAGGAAAAAATTATATATTTAGGCGATTGAAATAGAGGGTTTATTTTTGTCACACACCACAAAACAACGCTTAATTACCCTCTGGATTTATAAAGTGCGCCAAAGAATTGAGCCCCACAAACTATTACTTTGTGCGTGTTACAATTGCGTGTTCAACGCCACACAACAAGTAGATACCAGTTGTAATCAACCTTTGCATTTGAATTAGGCTACACTAAAAATTTATAAATTATTGCTTTAAAAAAGATTTGTTTAATTTTAGTCAGCACACCAGCAAAGCAATGCGTAATTAACCCATAGATGTATATTGCCCCCAAAGAATGACCGCACACACAGTAGCTTTATAGCGTGTATACAATTTGCGTAGTTTTCTACGCCACACAACAAGAGATACAGTTTGTAATTAACCATTGGCTTGTGAATTAGGCTACAGGAAAAATTTATATTATTTTGGCGTTGAAAAAGACGGTTTTATTTTGTCAGACACCAGCCAAAACAACGCTGTAAAATAACCCCTGGAGTAAATAGCACCAAAAATATGAGCCGCACAAACAAGTACATTTGTAGCTTGTAACAATTGCGTGTTTTCTACGCTCACACAAGAGATACAGTTGTAATTAACCTTTGCTTGTAATTAGGCTACAGGAAAAATTTTATAATATTTTGGCGTTGAAAAAGAGGGTTTATTTTTTGTCGCACACAGCAAAACAACACTTAATTGAACCGCTGGATGTAAATTGCGCTCCAAAGAATTGAGCCCCACAAACTAGTACTATTGTAGCATGTTACAAATCGTGTTATCTACGTCCCAACACACCAGAGATACAGTTGTAATTAACCTTTGCTTGAGATTTAGGCTACAGAAAAAATTGTATATATTTTGGCGTTGAAAAAGACGGTTTCTTGGGGTCAATCATAACACAGCAAAACAACGCTTAATAACCTCTGATGTAAATATTGAGCAAAGAATTGAGCCCCACCAAATAGGAGCTTTGTAGCCTGTTACAATTGCGAGTTCTCTACGCCACACAACAAGATACAGTTGTAATTAACCTTTGCTTGTGAAATTAGGTCTACAACAGGAAAATTTCTATATTTTGCCGTTGAAAAAGGAGCGGTTTTCATGGGGTCAGCACACCAGCAAAACAACGCTTAAATTAACCCCTGGGATGTAAAATTTCCAATAGAATTGAGGCAGCCAAAAATGAAGTGGTATTTGTATTGAAAAACACTGTTTCTTTAAATGAATACAACAGGAACTGGGCATTAGATCCCACTTGGATATTGAATGTATATCAGCAGCATGGACGCACACTGGATTCAGATCACAATCCCAAAAAATAGAAATATGAACATAAGAGAACCAGTCTCTGAGACAAAGCTGAGACACCCAACACGAAAACGCACAAAAAAAATCATACTACATTCAAAGCTAAACAGCGCGGCAGCCCCTTCCCTTATGAGCACAGAGAGAGGATATGAGAGCCTCCCTGCGTCGCGCGCCGGACTTATATAGTGCGGTGACGTCACAGAAATCCCGCCGGTCCTCTGATTTGGCTTTCACCTCGCAAAAGTCATGCAGGCTATGCCCTTCTTCCTCCCAGAGTGCTTTGTCCTAATTTTAGCGCCATGTGCACGCAGTCATTTTATCAATCAAAAAGCACACTTCGTTCACCCCCGAAGTACCCAAATTTGACTTCTTTTTCCGAAACTGAAGTTTTCCTGAAATTCTAAACGAATTCCACTTCATTAGAATCGATTCGCCCATCTCTAAATGTGGCACATTGTTCGCAAGACAGCACTTTTTAATGTGCCTAACATGAGGGGACATTCTGGGGGCGTCGCACCACACTTGTAATATTAGACACATATATGAATGCAGGTCAGCAAAACTGCTCCACAGGCAGACCTATTTCAATGTGATCTGCCTGAGCCTGAGGAGTCGAAGTGGAACTGGATTTGCTATTAGGCCAAAAAATGTCCATTATTTCTCAACTTAAACTAGTAAAATAATAAAAAGTAATTTATGATAAGTATCAAACTGTATAAAATTAAATTATTCAACAAAAATGTTTATCATAAAATATAATATAATATAAAAATAAATAATCTATCAGAAATATAAAAATATCTTTAAATGTATTTAAAATAGATAATAGAATCTATAACTAATTTTACACTAAATAACACACTGATTAATTTTTGCTACATTAAATTTGAAATGTATTTTTGCTGCTCTCAACCTTTATTCTACATACGGCAAGAACCAGCACACCACAGGTCTTGCTGGGACCTGTGGTCCACCAAGCAGAATCAGTACCATCGTTTCTATTCACTGACATGCTATTCTAAGGACTTTTCTTTTATTTACAGCCTATTTATATATTTTACAAACGTTTGGCACATTACTAATGCGCCTAAGTTCTGTAATGTGCCAAACACACAGGTGAGGTGGGTTGAACTTGAGACTCCATTTATAATCGCACAAAAACCACTTTTATACATTCAGGCGCATTATACACTGAAAACGAGACACGCTAATTCACTTTATATATTTAAATATATTTAGTGTTTTCTTGTAACTTTACCTGTTTTTTTATTTTGATTTTTGGTGATATCTATGCCCATTTGTTGCCCAGGCTTTGGTGTTCCATAAAAATATTCCAGCAGCATAGTGATGCTGTAGGAAACTGTCCAGCACAATGCGGCTTATAGCAACAGTGTCTACTCAATGACACAGAGACGCAGTCTTATAATATTCTGAGTAACCACATATAGCATATTCATGTCCTGAAAGAGTATCGTGAAATCATGTTCTCTTTTCATAGCTGGTCATCTTGTGCCACACAACTCCGGATATGTTGAAAGAGGAAAGATAAGGAAGAACAAATCGGTAATTGCAGCTTAAAAATATTTTGGTGATCCAGCACAATGCCCAGTCCCCTTAGACTTTTTTAGCGGTTGTTTAAACCCATCTTAGTATATTGTGTTTCAAGTGTCATTCCAAACATACATTTATTGTAAACTATAGGAAATTACATACTTGTCATGCTAGCAGGGGCTTGTCTCTAGATACTCTCTTCCCCTGAAAACAGGGGTGCAATGTCTTTGCTTTATCATTGAAAGTGGTGGAAGGGCTCACTGTTTCCAATGGATAGGAGATAATGCTTTCAGACTGGAATACCTCATTAAATCTTTTCAGAAAAGTTTATATTATCTTTAATGGAAAAATATGCACTTGGTTATAATAGTTAAAAAAAGATACAAAAAAATTGATGAGCAAATTGCCAGAGCTTTTGCAATTGAAAATGTGTATTCAAATAGACATGAGAAAAGCTTTTCCACACAATGTATTCCATCCACATAAATAGGAAACAATTTCTAAAGCTATTATTTGACAACACACAGAATGAAATTGTCAAAATAGAATAACATATGCACCTAAACCGATGAGCCGTAGCATTAAAGTCACCGGGCTAATACCGTGTAGGTCCCCGTTGTGCACTCAACATAGTTCTGACCTGTAGATACATAGACTCCACAAGACCTCTGAATGTTTCCGATAGGATCTGACATGTTAGTAATAAATCCTGTAATGCTCATTACAAAGTGAAGCCTCAATCGTTCAGACCTATTTTCCAAGAAAATACCCCACACATTCTCAATCAGACTAAGATCTGAGGCATTTGGATGCATAGTACTTAAACTCCATGTCATATTCCTCAAAGAATATGGCATGGCACATTATCTTTCTGAAAGAGTCCACTGCCATTTTAATAGCAATACTTGATCTGTAATAAGATTTAGGTAGGTGGTTTGTATCAAAGTAATATACACATAAATGAGAAGAATCAATATTTCCAAGCAAAAATTGCCCAGTGCATCACAGTGCCTTGTCTATTTGCCGTATTGCATCTTGGTGGTATCTCTTAACCAAGAAGCGACAAAGACCCCTGGATGATGCAAAAGAAAACATTTTTTAAGAAACCAGGCCTTCTTCTTTTTCTATTGCTCCATGGTCCAGTTCTGGTGCTTACATGTCCATTGTAGCCACTTTTGGCCATGGACATGATCAATATAGGGACTCTAACTGCTCTGTGGCTATGCAGCCCCCAGACAGCTGGCTACAGTACACTGTATATTTTCACACCTTTCTTCCATAGCCAGCATTAACCTTTTCATCAATCTGTGCTACAGTAGGTATCCCGTGGGATCAGAATATATAAGCTTTAGGCATTTACAAACCCTATTTTTTCACTGGTTTATCTTTTTGCAACCCATTTTGGTGGAACTAACCACTGTACACTGCAAACCTTGTGAACTTCACCTGTCAATGTTTTCAATGTGATGACTGATCAATGTACTTACTTTCACCTATTCTTTATATCAGTGTTGAACTGGGATGCCTAGGGCCCACCAGAGAAGTATTTTAGGGGCCTACTGTGTCTCCCTGCCTCTGTCATCTGTGCGTGTCCCGCCCCGTCTCGCTTCAACTTGGGGCGCTGAGACTTCTGAGTCTCCCTCACCTAACTACAGCACAAAACTTGGTGGTAAACATAAAGGGGGACATGTATGAATGGGGCTGCACCAGAAGTCTGGCATCTTTTCAGCCCGAAAAATGGTGCTGTCCTGTTCGCTATATTTTTAATAAGACACACCCCAATATCAGGCGCATTACAAAGCACCCGCAGAAATTTTTAATGGGCCTGAGATAGAGGGGGGGGGGGGGGGGCGTGCTGTAGGCGTGTCGGACTACAACTGAATGAAGATATAGATTTATAGCTTCAGTATGGCAAATCCAGGTACATTACTGCTTGAACAGGTCAACCACTTTAAAAGTGGTCTACTTCAGCCAGAGGTGTCGCTTTGTAGCTAGAAAGCGCTAAATCTATGACCCGCAGTAGAACAGGTTAATAGATTCAGACTCATTCTACGCTACAAATGCACACAAAAAAAAATGGTGCCTGAGCGACAAAAATGTTGCCCAAAAGGTCTAAAAATATATGGCCCTCTCACCCACCGAATGATACCTTTTATATACATTTAAAGATGTAACACAAAGTACTAAATATAAAATCACTAAATAATGGTCATACAGTTCCCAAATAACATCGCATGACTAAATGATACAAGATACCATTACTGAATATAAACCACTACACTGCAAACAATATTACTGCCATACCATACAGTGGTAGATGCCAGTTGTAGGCATGTGCTCTGCACAAATATAAGTGAAAAAATCAGATAATACCTTTTAGAGGCTGAGTATATTTAATGGCAAGCTTTCGAGAGTACGAGCTCTCTTCTTCAGACATGGTGTTAAGTTAAATTAAAAGGTATTGCCTGATTTCTTCACTCTTCTGCTAATCTTCTATGGCTAACACAGTACAACATTATACTACACATATAAGTGAATACAGTAAATTTTCTTGCAGGGGCTTACCGGAGACATCATTCTCTTCTCTGATGAGTTATTTTTAGAGATGGGTGAAACGATTCTAACGAAGTGGAATTAGTTTAGAATTTCCTGAAAACTTCGATTCTGAACGAAGTCGAAGTTTGGGGTGATTCGCGGGAACAAAGCGTGCTTTTGATTGATAAAACATGGCTGTGAGCACATGGTGTATACATGGGGCAAAGAACTCTGGGATGGAAGTAAGGGCCATAGCCTCGTAGACATGTGGCAGAGATGAAGCCAATCAAGACCGGAGAGATTCCTGGATGACGCACCCAGCACTATAAAGTCCGGGCGCGACCTGGAGCTCATACCAGGCTCTCACTGTACTGTTAGGGAAGGTGCTGCCGCTGCTTGCTAATGATAGCTGATACTACAGAACAATTTTCATTTTTATACAGCGATTTTTGAGGGGATGTCACGCTTGTCTCAGAGACTGCTTCTTCTCTATTACGTTCTAATTCTGAATTGTTTCCTGGGTATTGGAACTGAAAGTTCAGTGTGTAACGTCCAATGCAGCTTGCATAAATACATTTTTATTCTATCTGCTCAGTTCTTCAGCACATTGAATATCCAAGGGTTATCTAAGCCTGTACCTGTTGGATTCATTTAAAAAGACAAAAAGCTTTTTTACAATCAAAATACCCACTTAAATATTGGTTGCTCATTTATTTGCGCAATTTAGATCCAGGGGTTAATTAAGCGTTGTTCTGCTGCTGTGGTCACAAAAAGAAACGATCTTTTTCACCGCCAAAAAATTAATTTTGCCTGTAGCCATAATTCACAACGCAAAGGTTAAATACAACAAGTTTTTCTGTTGTTTTTGTACCATAAAACACCACACCATTTTAACAGACAGCTACAAAAGCTGGTAATTTTTTGGTTGCTCATCTTTCTTTGCGCAATTTAGATCTAGGGGTTAATTAAGCGTTGTTCTGCTGTTGTGTCACTAAAAGAAACTACTTTTTCACCTCCAAAAAGAAATTTTGCCTGTATCAATATTCATATCCGAAAAGGTTAATTAAGCCTGTTTGTGCTTTTATATTTCATGTTAAAATACGACAATGTTTTTAAAACGGCACATACAAGTCAATTTTGTCCTGGCCATTTGGGAGCCGCAATTTATATCCAAGGGTTAGCCCAGCTTGTTAGTGGGTTCATCTTGAGTCAAATAACAGGTGTGCATTTTCATATACAGATATTCTCATCAAACAGCTGTCTGTTACATTTTGGAACAAACAGTATGTCAGGACAGAGAGTGGCAAGGCTCTTCACCTGTCGAGTTGGCAGTCGGCACAAACATTCCATGCGAGCAGGCCCAGGTCGTGCAGCACAGCAAGGGACGTCACAGCAGGGGTCACCACTGTTATGCCCACAACTGCCCGCGTCATCTAGCGGCCGTGTGGTTGTTCAGCAACCCAATGGTTCTTGATTGGGTTGACTAGGTCATACCCCACATCCTCCCAGATGACATCTGACAACCCCAGCCAGAGTCGGTGGGGAACGTAGACACATCCTCTTATTGCTCATGGCCCCGTAGCAGTGCACTGTGGCCTTCACCTGTCCCTCAACTCCCGCCTCTGAATCCCTCGCGGTTTCCTCAGCCAGTAGATCTACTATGTGGTCTGAGCTCAGAATCCCACTATATAGCGAGGATGAACAATATAGAGGAGGCAGTCAGGCCGCTACTATGGCAGCGAAAGAAACACGGGGCCATCTATCCCCATGCTTCTTGCATATAAGTAGTCTATCCTCCGGCAACATCAGTATAGATGTGAGATGGCATGGGAGGTCATGTGATGAGAGGGTCAGCCTCTGCATACCACAGTCCTGGTGATGAGAGACGAAACAGTCAACTGACAATGAAACACAAATACGAATTGATGATGTAGCCGACCGCACTTTGAGGTAGCATCTATAGAGAAGCAAAGAGTCTTCGTCACTCGTCCGGCAGAAGAAGGGCGACAGCTTGTGCGTCCAGCAGCGGTGCAAGCCAGCAAGTGGGTTTGTGTGTGCCATGAGTCACATGGTAGCAGCATTGTAGGTCGGCGCCAAGTCGGCCAACTGGGTTAGAAAACCCCTTCCGCAGGTCCAAGAAAGTAGCCCTGCGGGGTGTGGGTGGGCGATGGCGAGGGGGTGGGGTTGGGTGTCTGCGGCGAGGTGTGGCGGCGTGGGCGTGTGACGGCAGTAGTCACTTATGAGTGAGCTGTGATGCTATGTGATGTCACACGAATAGACACATCTCTATATACCAGGGAACCACACCTAGAACGTACGTGGAGAGACTAACGCACCTAAACAACCACGTTGTTTGCTTAAGGTACGACCAGAGTGTGCCGTGGGTAGGTGACGGGGGATTCTCACTACCACCTTCACAATCTACCTACGATTCGCCATACTCTCATACACATAAGCGATTTCCAAACGGCCAGGGAGCAGACCAGCTGTTGTTCGTGTCTCCACGACCCTCAACACACACACACACACAAGCTCACACATGAGCAGCCCGCAACATCTCATAGTAAGCGAATGAGTCCACGTGTGTGCGACAAGATTGTGGGGGGGGGGGGGTCATCCTTCCAGCCGAACAATAAAACAACGCAACGCAACAGCACAGACAAAAAGTACACACACACACACACATTGACACCAAAACACACAAAGCACATGAATCCACTACATCTAATGTATCTCTCTCTCCGAACCCAACGCGTCTCGCTCGCGAGTGTCTGTCGTTGGTGGGAGGGGGGGTGTGGGGCTGCTTTAGCTCATCATCGAGCGAGCGGTCGCAGTATGCATGTTCTCTGAGCGGGTGGCACGGGGCTACGGGGAATGGGGGGCGGAAAGTCAAGAGAAAAAACAAACACATTGAGCAAAAAAAGTGAAAAGTTAGTCTCTATCAAGGGCGGAAGGGACACACACACACGGCGAGATCATCATATAATAATGATAAACAATTTTAGGGGTAGTAATACGAGGGGGTGCCGGGATGTACTGTGGGGGTGGGTATGATGATGTAGTGAGAACAAGTTATCTCTTCACACACATCATTTAAGCGTCATCGTATCTAAGCTCATGTGATCTATATATATATAGGCTGTAAAGAAATATATATCCTCTCTATATGTACACACACACACATTCTATCTATAGAAAATATATCAAATACTAGAGTAAATAATATTAATATATTGAGAATTTCAACAATACGTGGACACTATTATATAGAAAGAATTTTATAACACAATACATTATAATTGTGAGAGTGTGTCGAATTGAGCGCGAACAAGAGAGAGAGTGAGATGAGAGCCAGACGTAAAAATTGTATGGTCATATATCTGGGGGTCGATGGAAGATGGATGGGGTGGAGGTTATGTTAGGAATGTATTGTGATGTTGTAGGTTTTGTGATAGGTGATAGGAAAAGCGCGAGCTGTAATTAGAGTGCGAGAGTGATGCGAGTGTACATCTACATACGTCTCTCATACAAAAGAATTGGAAATATATAAGTAATTTATTTTCCAGAGCCTCACACATTATGTAGAAAAAGGTGGGGTTGGGTGAAGGAAGGGGGCGAGGCGGATAATACTACAACACAAAGAATAATAAAAATAGATGTGGGACGAGGTGTAGAAGAGGGAAGAAAAATGGTTGTATATAGGAGATAGGGAGGCGGATAGATATTGCTAAGAAGAAGAAATTACAGAAAGCAATAATAATCTCTGAAACACTTCATACGCAGATGAGAGATCATGAAATATATCTTTTTTAAAGATACACATATAGCAATATCTAAATCAACGCGATGCAAGAAAAGACAAATTACACTTAATTTTATACACGTTATATCAATGAGCAATGAGATGATGCAGGAGACTCTGAGTGACCAAGATGTGTGGTGACAGCGTATTTTAACAATGATGAGAGTAGTGACAGATCACAAGAAAGTTATAGGATATAAATGTAGATAAAAGATGTTAATCCATTAATGCTACAATTACAAAGCGAAATTCACTTACACAAAGAACCAATGCCGTAAAAGAAATTGATGAGATTCTACTGATATCAGAGAGATATTCAGTAAGACAGAGAAACAAAAGGCGAGTAGATTCTAATGATAATAGAGCTCGGTATGTTAGACATAACTAGCAAAAGTGATTCGGAGGTTAATAAGTGAGCACATATCAATATCGTGAGAGATCAGTATTCTAATCCACTTAATTCTAATATGAGAAGAGTGCTTTACGAGAAGACACACACACATAGATCGGAGTAGCTCTTTGGCACACAAATCAGATGTTCTATATAGGTATGACATTCTCTCGTGCGTAAGATGTTAGCGCTTTAATATTTCTCAAGGAAGTAATAAGCGAAGTCGAGAGAATACACAATGCTTCACCACTGTTGTGTAATGGAGAGAGAGTTAGTAAGTTTGACGAATCATCTAGAAATACAGATGCGATAGTCATTAGAAAAAGGGTTTCTGAAGGTATTATATAAAAAATGAAAATGGACACAACAAGTGTATTCAGTCTCTCACACATTTCTAGGAGTCATCTAACAACACAAACAAATCTTAACATACAATAGACATATATACATAGAGAGAGAGAGTGTGACAGAAGTTTACAAATTAGAACTGGAGATATATATATAGCTACATAAAGCGAATGTGAGAGAGAATTAGGATACAGAGCTCACACAAACTGACTACGTCTACACAGTGACAAATGATGAGCTCTCAGTAGAGACTATGAGCACAATACATCTGCTATCTCTACTTTTAGGATAATTCCGAGAAGGCGAAGCGAGCTAAAACACAAGTTCTATGGAGAGGGTAGTGATGTCTACATCTGAAGATAAAGGGCTGAATATGAGATGAGACACACACATAATCCTAATCATAACATAAAACATACACACACACTAAAGGTACGACACATATGTAAGAAAGATATCTAGATCGATAACAAATAACGGGAGACATCTCTAAACTCTATTGTAGCCTCAGAACAACATTATTAGAATATAGGGGATAAATCTCAGGATTGACAACATATCCATAAAAAATTACGGCATAATAGTAAGAGGATCCGGTTTGTAATTGGCTACAATATGAGATAAAATCTCTTTAGAAGCGAGCGTTGAGCTCTGATCGGAGTCTATCTCTATACTATTTACATATATCTTTCTCTATATCACAAATCTCAGTAAGTGATCGACACGAGCGTATATAGTGCAGGAGAGGATAGGAACGATGAGACAGAGTATGAGTAGGAGGTTGGATTGTACAGAGTCACATCAACAGAGGTGAATAAGTCGACGACTACTGACACAATTATATATATGAGAGTGTCAGTTAATGAGAAGAGATGAGAGACTGGAGAGTGAAATGTGTGTGCGTGTGGTGAAGGAGGGAAGACAGGGAGAGTCAGAGGGGGATTATGAATACTTTTGTGTGTTTGGGAAGGTGAAGTTGGATAGTATTTTTGGGGGTTGGTATTAGGTAGAGGGGGGGGGGGATGGGTTTTTTATGATTGGGGGGGTTTTAGAGTATTTGGAGAGTGGGGGGGGAGATTGGGAGGGGGATATTGGTTTGAATGGGGGGTTGGTTAGAGAGGCGGGGGGGGGGGAGGGGGGGGAAGGTAAAATTTTTAAGTAGGGGGATTGGAATTTGTGTGTTTGAATTGGGGGAAGATGAATTTGATTATTGGTTTGGGTTGGTATTAGGGTGAGGAGGGGGGGGGGGAGGTTTTTATAGATTGGGGTTATAATGTTAGTATTTGAGTAGTGGGGGGGGAGGAATTGAGGGGGAGATTGGGTATGAGATGTGTGGTTGGTTGAGGGGGGGTTAGGGGGGAGGTATTTTTTTTTTTTTAAGAGGTGGGATTAAATTTTGTTGTTTAGGGGGGAAAGGTTGAAGTTGGATATTGATTTGGGGTTGGTATTAGGGTGAGAGGGGGGGTGGAGTTGTTATATAGATTGGGTGTATAGAGATTGAGTAGTGGTGGGGAGGCGCAATTCTTTGGCGCAATTTACATCCAGGGGTAATTAAGGCGTTGTTTTGCTGGTGTGCTGAAATAAATAAACCGTCTTTTTCAACGCCAAATATATATATATTTTTTTTTGGTAGCGCTAATTTCACACAGCAAAGCAATTACAACTGTTCTCTTGTTGTGTGGCGTAGAAAACACGCAATTGAAACACGCTACTTGAGTTTGTGTTCGGCTCAATTCTATGCGAAATTTACATCCAGTAGGGTTAATTTAGGGTTGTTTTCTGCTGAGGTGTGCTGACAAAAATAAACCGTCTTTTTCACGCAAATATATATATTTTTTTTGGTAGCCTAAGTCACAAGCAAAGGTTAATTATCAATTTTATCTCTTTTTCTGTTGACGTAGAAAATTACGCACATTGTAATACGGCCTACAAAGCTACTAGTTTGTGGTGGCTCAATCTAATTCGCGCAATTTACATCCAGGGGTTAATTAAAGCGTTTTTTGGCTGCAGTGCTGACAAAATAAACCCTTGCTTTAATTTTTCAAACGCCAAATATATATACTTTTTTTGGTAGCCTAATTCCACGCAAAAGTTTATTACAATTTAATCTCTTGTTGTGTGGCTTAGAAAATACACCATTGTAACACGCTACAAGGCTACAGTTTGTGGTGGCTCAATTCTATTGCGGCAAATTACATCCAGCCGGGTTAATTAAAAGCGTTGTTTTGCAGCTGTGCTGACTAGAAAATAACCGTCTTTTCACACCGAAATAATACATTTTTCTTGTAGCATAATTCCAAGCACTAGGTTAATTAAGCCTGTTTGTGTTTTACATTTAGTAAATAACCACAGTGCTTGTAAAAACGACACATACAAGTAAATTTTTCCTGGCCACTTGTGGAGCGCAATTTCATATCCAAAGGTTACCCAAGTCTTGTTACTGGGTTCATTTGGAGTCAAAAAACAGGGTGTTTAATATCACTATACAGATAGCTTCATCAAACAGTGTCTGTAACAAATTTTTTATTTTTATTTTTTTTTAAGAAACAAAACATTATGTCAGACAGAGAGTGTGGCAGGCTCTGCAACTGCGAGTGGCCATGGCACAAACATTTCTGAAAACTGGCCCAGGTCGCAGCACAGCAAGGGACGTCGCAGCAGGGGTCACTCGGTGAGGCCACAACTCCGCTGCGTGCATCGAAGCGGCCAGTGTGTTGTTCAGAGGCAGGCCAGACCCAAAGGGTTCTTGATTGGTTGACTAGGTCCATCCTCTTCCTCCCAGATGACATCTGACAACCCCAGCCAAGATTCGGTGGAACCTCCAGACACAACACTTATAGTTGGCATGGGCCCGGGATCGGTCAGCGGCCACCCACCTGTCCCAGCCCGCCTCTGTCCCATCCAGTTCCCTCAGCCAGGGATCTACTATTTGTCTGGGCTCAGCGCCACTATATAGCAGGATGAACAATTTGAGTAAGGGCGAGTCAGCAGCTACTTGGCAGCGAAGAAATGGGGCCAATATACCCAGCTTCTTGGCAGTAGGGATGGCGGCAAATGTAAAGATGTGAGAGAGTGGCATGGGAGGTCATGTGGTGAGAGGTCAGCCTCGGCTTACCAAAGGACCGGTGATGAGGACAGTATGACGATGAAACACAAAAAGATGATAGGATGTAGCCGAAGCCGCACTTGGGCAGCCGGTTGAAGCAAGGGCTCATCATCGTCAGGTAGAAGAGGGGCGTCAACTTGCGCGTCAGGCAGCGGCGCAGCCAGCAAGTGGGTTGTGTGGCCCGTGAGTCGCAGGTATGCATCAGTGAGAGGTCCGAGCCAAGCGGCCACGGGGTAGAAAACCCGCTTCGCAGGTCCAAGGAACCAGTAGCGGCCCACAGGGGCTCAGCGAGGCAGCGCGGCAGTCAAGTCACTCAGTGCGAGCGTTACGGCGGTAAAATCAGCTACTCTGCGGTGTGTGCAGTTCTTTGCTAAGACACCGGAGGAGCCGAATAGGGTATATTAGAATCTGTGGGTCAGAAGTGAACACGTGGCCAGGGAGCTAAACGTTGGCACAAACGGCCCTGCGTCAACAACATGGCAGCGTCACCATCCGGGTGCCTGGGAGAAACGTGGCTCAATGTGAGTGGTCCCACATCCTGCCGCTGCAGCACAGCAGCAGCGGCCAGTG
This sequence comes from Phyllomedusa bahiana, assembly GCA_025379985.1. Lineage (NCBI taxonomy): Eukaryota > Metazoa > Chordata > Amphibia > Anura > Hylidae > Phyllomedusa > Phyllomedusa bahiana. Next base: position 19,438 of record JAODAL010051344.1, read on the forward strand.
GCACGCTTGCCATTTCAGCCACGTCAAGCTTCCACCACCTCTGCAGAAGGCAGCTTTTTCTCTTGACATCCTCGACGACCGGTCCGATGGCTCCTGCGCCTCGCTACTCATGGCCCAGCCAGTCGTTCAGCGAGGCGATTGTAAAAGAGACAACACGTATGCTGTCCACACCAGTCCTAAGTTGCAGCAGCTGACTCGTGCTCCATCAATTGTTGGTATTTTTTTCTCATTCCCACCCTTTCCAAATGGTGTGACTCTGCACCATTCAGAGAACGAATGGCTTGTGCCGAGCCGAGAATGGAGAGTTCCAAGCCGTAATTTCTATTTCCAAAAGGCAGTACCAGCACTTCATAAATATGTAGAACAGAAAGTAGGTCAGATACCTTGAGCTTATCGGTTTGTTCCAAGGTACAGCGGCAGCGAGCGCGGACGTCTGAGCTGTAACTACGGTCAGGGCCAGTTAACATGTCCTTTAAACGGCCCACTGGGTGAATGTGCTTCTGCCCAGCTACACCAACAACTTGGACAGGAGACGCCGCTTTCTCCTCCACGTTGTCAAACTGCTGCTGCCTGCTCCAATGTCCTGCCTCCCCTCCTCCTCCACCACCACCACCATCTCAGCCCTCCACAAGGTACTGCTCCATCATACCACATGTGGTAAGGGCACAGCGTGTCACGGCAGTTCTACACCTAGCTTTCCTCGGCGAACGAAGTCACACAGGGGATGCAACTGCTCCGCGTCATGCATCAAGAAATCGATGGTGTGGCATTTCCTCCGCGCCAACTGCAAATCGGAACCATGGTGACGGAACAATGGGAGGAACATGGTGTCCGCGCTGCACCGAGAGTGGATGGGTCCATGTGCCCTGCATGGCGCACGTGTTCAATCAGGTTGTAAATAAAGGCTTCCTGAAGTCTTCCCACCGATCTTCAGAAACATTCTGAAAATGCAGGAACCTGTGCATGCACTTTATCCATTCGTACTAAGCCAGGAACACCACCCCGAGTTGCAGCGGCAGAACGGCCTCCCCCAACACGCTCTGCATATGCATGTTCTCCCCCGCTGAATTCCCAGCCTGCACATGTTGGAGACCGATCTGTATATGAACAGATAAAGGCCATAACGATTTTTGATGATCTCAGGAAGACAGAAGCTACTCCCCTGTGTAACTTTGATGCTCAGCCATTGGCAGCTCATGCGTGACACCTGCCAGTTTGTTGAAGGCCATTCGAGGAGGCCACGTTATTTGTCAGTCGCCAGGACTAATTAACGGGCATGAATAACTCATTCACTGCTTCATGTCCTGGAACAGATGCTGCGAAAAATCTGTCCAGGGCAGGGGACTGGAGATGTGGCGACTACAAATCTCGTGGCCACAATGAGAACGTCCCGGTGGGGACTGAAAGGAGGATGAGGAGGAAGGAGGACATTGGAGGGCAGAAGCATTGCTGGTGAAATGATTGGATTTTCTACCAGGTGACAAGAGAGGAGGAGCAGGAGCAGCTGGAGGAGGTGGAATGGAGATGAGTGACTAGACGAGCAGATGACTCTCAAGCACCGTGGCAGTATACAGTGGAAATTGGAGGCAGGAGCCCCACGGAAGTCACTCTGTGCAATGTCCCGCAGCATGCATATTTGCCTGGCTAGTGACAGCCGAATAGTCAGCATCCCAGGCAGAGGGATTGACTTCTGGCTCTGCCACCCGATGGACCCTCGCTACTCGGTCCAAATGGGAGACTTTTTCCCAGCTATTGAGAGGGAAAAAAAGACAAACTCAAATACTATAGGGAAAACCTCCTTAATCATTGGGCCGCATGCCCTATGTACCGGCTATCGTCCCTCCTCTGACAGGTCTGACCGGGGGTTCCTTTCCTCATCGCTCAGCGTACTACTGCCCCTCGTCTGCTGGGGAAAGGTGGTGGGTCAGGATCAGTACCAGCTCCATCACAGTAACCTATGTCTTGGAGTCCTATGAGTCAGCTTCCTTCAACCCCAGCCTAGTGTAGGAGGTCAGTCACCACCAGCAGCAGCACACAGGTCAGGACATGGACAGCATTCCCTGAACCATCAGGTTGGTGGCCTACTGGACAGCACTCTGCCTCCACCCCATTATTAGAACGATCCGCTGGACTCACTTGGGCACCAAACTGGACTGTTGTCTGTGGCTCAGCAACTTACCGATTTATTGCAGGGAAGAAGCTGTCCTGCCCAGGCCCGTAGTGAGCATCAGAGCGGGTGTTGGCAGTGGGCGGTGCGTGCGGGCCCACGTATACCCAAAGGAGAACCCGCTTGTCCACAGGAAATGTTTGAAACTACTGACCTTTGTCAAGATGAATCAGGCGTGGATCGTTCCCCCCCCAGGATTTCCACACACCAATGCCTTAACACCGTCTAGTCTGGGTTTCAAAACAACTGCCTCAGCACTATTTCTGACATCCGAGCCCACCACCCACGCCTTGATGTCCACACATCTGCTGTTAAGTTTCTCCATCTGCTCTACCCACCCACGTCTTTACCCAGGGACTGGTATTGCCACTTTCACCTCAACACTCTGTCATTGCAGCCACTCTATGTGAGCTCATGCTGCTGCTGCTGTTGCTGTGCCAGTGACATCCACACTGTGTCATTTGTGCCACTCTGCAGCCTTGTAGCTGTTTTGCCACCTCCAGAATGGTCCATTGTGCCACTCTCTGACCTCAATGCTGTTGCTCCTGTCTTTCACCTCCACTCTCTGTCATTGTGCCACTGCCTGAACCTCATGCTGCTGCCGCCGTGACCCTTCGGCATCTCAGTATTGTGCCGCTCCTGTGGCCTAATACTATTTTTGCCATCACACACCCCTGCAGAATGTCATTGTGGCCACTCTCTGACCTCATGCTGCTGCTGTGACCCTGTCGTGCCCTCCACACTGTTGTTCATTTGTGACCACTTGTCTGACCTCATGCTGTCTGCCGTGGCTGCTGCCGTGCCCCTCCACAACTGTGGCTTACTCCTGTTGTTTGCCACCACCAGAATTTGTCATGTGCCACTGTCTGACCTCATGCTGCTGAAATGGCTGGCTGCCGTGCCCTCCACACTGTGTCATTGTGCCACTGTCTGACCTTATGGCTGCATGCTTGCTCCTGCCGTGGCCTCCGACACTGTGTCATTGTACCCACTTCATAGGCCTACTCCCATTTTGCCCATCCGCTCCCAGAATTTGTCATGTGCCACTGCCTGACCTCATGCTGCTGCCACCCGTGACCTCCACACTGTGTCCAATGTGCCAACTCTGCGGCCTGGTACTTGCCAGTGTTTTGCCACTTCTCCCAGAAGTGTCATAGTGCCACTGTCTGACACATGCTGCTGTGGCTAGCCGCCGTCCACCTTGCCACACTCTGTCACACTAATGTTAGCCACCTGAAGTATCCCTCTCAGTTTGTTTTTTTCGCAGCTTTTGCTGGCCATGAACTTTATCGAGGCTACGTTCTTCTTCAGTTTTTTGGTCAGTTTTTCCCCCATAAGTTGCCCAGGGCAATCTATATAGTGAACCGATGTTCTAAGAGCGGCCGGGGCAGTCATTGTGCGTGTCATACTAAAACCCAACATTGTATGAAGACCAACCAAGCTCCCCTCTGCATATTAATGCATGGCACAACGTTCTACAGCAACCCTGCAGGCTCTGGGCAGGGCAGCCTGGAATAGCTGTTTTTTAAACGTGAATTCGTGCCGAAAGTATTCGGACCGAAACAAATTTTGTCGGAAAATTCGGCGAAGTGACCGAACCGAATTTTTGAGAAATTCGCCCATCTCTAGAAATCAGCATACTTCGGGCCATATGCGCAAGTGACTCTTAGGGACTCCCAGCCTCCATCTCCACTGTATACTGCCACAGTGTGAGTCTGGTTATCTCCTCATCTTCCTCATCTCCTTCTACCTCCTCCAGGCTTCTTCTCCTCCTATCCTGTCACCTGAGTAGACGAAACACTCCTTTCGCAGAATGCTTGTGCTTCCAAAGCCTCCTCCTCCTCCACTTCAGCCCCCACACAACCGACTCACGTGGCCATTAGATATAGTCACCATGCCGTCCAGTCCCCTTGACCAGACAGATTTTACAGCATCTGTTCCAGTGATATGAAGAGCAGAGGAATGAAGTTATTCATGCCTGTAGTCCTAGGTGACTGACAAATTAACGTGGCCACACGCTCAAAGGCCTGAGCAAAACGGCAAGGTATGTCACTTATAAGATATGCCACACGTGCTGACATCACAATAATGCAGGGAGTACTTACTTCCTATCCAGACTTGGAATCATCAAAAAATTCGTTTAATGGCCTTTCTATGTAGAGTTCATACAGAGTCGGTCCAGCATATGGAGGCTGGAATTCCAAGCTGGTTGAAACATCGCATATACCATCCTATTTTGGGGAGGCCGTTCCTGCTGCTGCAGCTCAAGGAGGTGTGCTTGGCTTTGTAGGAATGGAAGAAGTGCATGCCACAGTTTCCTGGCCATTCTTTAAGTAATCTGTCTTGCAGATGTGTGAAGTCTTCAGGAACTTTTGCAACCAGATAGAACAGCTGTGTAGCCATTCAGGGTGCATGGGTCATCCCTCCTCGGTGCAGCGCAGACACCATGTTCCTTCCATTGTCTTTCACCATGGTTCCGATTTGCAGTTGTTGCGGAGAAAGCCACACATTGATTTCGTGTTGCATGACGCAGAGCAGTTCCTCCCCTGTGTGACTTGTTCGCCCAGGCAAACCAGGTGTAGAACTACGTGACACCGCTTACCTGCACATGTGGTATGATGGAGCAGCACTTGGGACTTGTGGTGGCTGAGGTGGTGGTGGAGGAGGGGAGGCAGAATTGGGCAGAAAAGGCAGTTTGAAAACGTGGAGGAGAAAACGGCGTCTTCTGTCAAAGTTGCTGGTGTGGCTGGGCAGAAAGCACATTCACCCAGTGGGCCGTAAAGGACATGTAAAGTCCCTGACCGTAGTTACAGCTCCACACGTCCGCATTGCCATGCACCTTGGAAGACACTGATAGGCTTATGGACTGGCCCACCTTCTGTTCTACATATTTGTGCAGGGCTGGTACTGCCTCTTTCGAAAAGAAATTACGGCTTGGGACTCTCCCCCTCGGCTCGGCACAAGCCGATAGTTCTCTGAACGGTGCAGAGTCCACCACTTGGAAAGAGAGGGACTGCAGTACCAACAAGTTGGACAGGAGCAGGGCCAGCTTCTGCACCTTAGGACGGTTGGACGCATACTACTGTCTCTTGGCAATCGCTTCGGTGAACGACTGCTGGCGCCATGAGTGGCGAGGAGCAGGAGCATCTGGACTGGTAGATGATGGTAAAGACAAACAGCTCCCTTCGGCAGAGGAGGTGGAGCCTTGACTGTATGCCACTGATTGCTGCTGCTGCGGCGGCAGGATGGACCACCACATCTGAGATATGTTTCTCCCAGGCCACTGGATGGTGACGCTGCATGTGTTGATGCAGGGCCATGGTGTCAACGTTAGCTCCCTGGCCACGCTTCCCTTTCTGCCCACAGATTCTACATATACACATGTTCGGCTCCTCTGGTGTCTTGGCAAAAAACCTGCCACACTGCCGAGTAGGTGATTTTACCGCCAACGCTCCGCGCCGAGTGACTACTACTGCTGCTACCTTGCTGAGCCCCTGTGCCACTACTTTCTTGGACCTGTGACACTACCGACTTGCTGGTTTTGCCGCTGCCTGACGCGCAAGTTGACACCCTCTTCTCCCAATGATGATAATGATGAAGCCCTTGTTTCACCTGGCTCCCAAGTGTGATCGGCTACATCGTCATTGATTTGTGTTTGCCTGTCACTGCTATCCTCTTCAACGGTCTCAGTATGCAGTGCCTGACTGCTTGCAACGAAATCTCCCATGCCATTCGCCACATCAATACTTTCCTACCTACTGCAAAAAGCAGTCCACAAAGAGCTTGTCCTCGCTGTATAGTGGTGCTGAGCCCAGACCACATAGTAGTTCTCTGGCTGACGGAACCGAACGGGACCGAGGCGGGTTGAGGACAGGTGAGGGCCGCTAACCTATTATCGGGCCATGCCAACTAAGGGATGTGTCTGAAGAACCCATGGGCTCTTGGCTGGGGTTGTCAGATGTCATCTGGGAGGAAAGTTGATGACCTTTGTCAACCAATCAAGGAACCTTTGGGGTTGCTGGTCAACACCACTAGATGACACCGGCAGTTCTGGCCTCACCAAGTCACCCCTGCTGCGACGTCCCCTTGCTGTGCTGCGACCTGTGCCTGCGCCAGGAACATTTGTGCCATTGCCATTCGCATGTGAAGGGCCTGTCACCTCTCTGTCTGACATACTGTTTGATCAAAAATTTACAGAATCTGTTTAATGAAGATGTCTGTATATAATAAACACACACCCTGTATTTTAGTCCAATTTAACCCACAATGAAGAGGTTAAATTAAGCCTTGGGTATGAAACACTTTACAAAAAAAACAGATGTAATTTAGGCGTATATGGGACCAAAAAAAAAGACAGCCTGTATTTTAGTCCAAATTAACCCACAATCAAGAGATTAAATTAAGCCTTTGGTATGAAATACTCTACAGAAAAAAAACAGATGTAATTTAGACGTATATGGGACAAAAAAAAATAAAAGACACCCTGTATTTTAGTGCAAATTTAAACCCCCATCGGAAAAGGGTTTAAATTAAAAACCCTGGTTTATGCAAATGGGCCAAAAAAACAGACACTCGATTTAGTAATTAACCCTGTGGTTAAAAAACGGGAAAAAAAAAAAAATTTTTAAAAAATAAAAGACACCCTGGGCGACATGTATGAATCTCTCCACGTTGGGGCACACCTTTCCCCAGTTTTCCGGCGAAATTTGCGCCTGATTTATGTCGGCACTGGGGCGCCCTCATACATACTATGTAAAGTCCACCGCGCCTCGCCAGTGTGTGAGGCGCAGTGCGGGGAAAATGAGCGCAGTGCGGGACGGCCTAAGATTCGCCCCCCGGAGGTAGAGCGCTCTTTCATGCGGTGTAAAGTCCCCCGCGCCTCGCCAGTGTGTGGTGCACAATGCGGGACTTAGGCGCAGAAGGGACTGCCGAAGATGTGTTCCGATTCGAGGCAGGCTGGAAAACAGTGAGAAATCATTAAAGATGTCCATGCGGAGTATGAATCAAAAATAGCCTTTATAAAGGCGGGAAATATTCTCAGAAAAGAGCTCCCAAAACCCCAAAAATAAAAAATTATATAAAAAAAAAAATCACTTTCCAAAATCTAGAACGGCAGTATCAAGAAATTTTTGGA
>JAODAL010051345.1:0-26737 GCA_025379985.1 Phyllomedusa bahiana
ACGAGCTCGTCCAGCCCTTTTTGGGGTCCTGTACCCCCCCCCGGGCGGACCTACCGGAAAGGGCCGCATAAAAAGCGACCCAAAAACAACCCTCCCGATCACCTGGGCAGCTGAAAGACTCTCCGGTTGCAGCCATTTGCTGGTGAGATGGAAGGGGTCATACATTTGGGATCACGTTGGCTTTGCTGGATTGAACTTCCAGGTGAAGATTCTTTGGGCCCGGACCGCCAGAGTAACCCCCAGTCAGGCTAAGGTCTCCCCTTTCAGCCTGGTGTAGACCTTGGCTTCTCCCACCCTCAGGTTGAAGTAGGCCTTTTGTGGTTCGCCGGTTAGGAAGGGGACCAGGACGTCAGCCCATTGGTTCACTGGGAGCTGCTCTCTCTTGGCGATCCTCTCGAAGGTTCTGAGGTATGCTTCAATGTCATCATCTGGGGTCATCTTTCGCAGGACGTGTATCACCGCTTGACGGGACGTGAACTGCCCACCTGCTGACGCCTCTGGCCTTGTAGTCAGGGCCTGAAGTTGTTGCTGAAGAGCCAGGTTCACCTGTTGCTGCTCTTTCACGGCTGCCTGGTGCGTGTCAATCAACAGGCGATTGGTTTCTGCCTGGGCTCGTACGGTCTCCTCGTGGGCCTTTTGCTGACTTCAGCAAAATCAGCTGGAGGTTTGTATTTGCCTGAATCAACTGTTTCACCAGCTCGTCCATTTTGGATGTCTCTGCTTGTTGTACAGTTGCTGCTTTAATCCAAGACATATGCTGGGACCACGTTTGCTGCCTGTCTCTTTAGAAGAAGCGTCTCTTTAGAATGCCCTTTGCATACCTCCACCATATGTGAGCTTGCACAGCTCTGGGAGCACATCACTAGTCCTTCAGGCATGAGACAGAGGCAGATATCTGGTTCAAACGGTTTCTTGCTTCCGTGTGTTTATTGCACCAGAAGAACAAAAACGGATGGCAATACATGCACAGCAAACATATAAACATAAACAAAACTCCTGCTCGTCGGAGCGCTTACTATACATAGGTGTAGTTCCCTCACTAGCACCTTGGGGTGACGGTGTAGCAGACACTGGCTTCCAGCAGTGTGAACGTCTCCAGCCCAGAAGGTAGACTGGGGATACAGCCAGCTTACCTGCTGACCTACTATACAGCCGGGATATCCCGGAGTGGAACCATGGGGAGTAAGCACCCACCCTGCTCTATGCTTACTCCCAATGAAAGGCTGACCCGGGAATGGCTGGTAGCCATACTAACAGACAACTTAAATGTATGTTGACAGTATGTACTGCCGACACCTATTTAACAATGGCCTTTCACGCCACCAAGGCTCCTTACCTTGGTGGCATGTATCTTGCTCTCTCCAGGCATACGTCCAGAACCTGGCTGGGATATACACTCCATTGCAGACCTTCCCAGCTGTGGCCTTACTATATATATATATATATATATATATATATATATATATATATATATATAATATATATATATATATAATACACTCACCGGCCACTTTATTAGGTACACCATGCTAGTAACGGGTTGGACCCCCTTTTGCCTTCAGACCTGCCTCAATTCTTCGTTGCATAGATTCAACAAGGTGTTGCAACGATGCTCAATTGGTACCAAGGGGCCCAAAGAGTGCCAAGAAAATATTCCCCACACCATGACAACCACCACACACCAGCCTGAACCGTTGATACAAGGCAGGATGGATCCATGCTTTCATGTTGTTGACGCCAAATTCTGACCCTACCATCCGAATGTCGCAGCAGAAATCGAGACTCATCAGACCAGGCAACATTTTTTCCAATCTTCTACTGTCCAATTTCGATGAGCTTGGGCAAATTGGAGCCTCAGTTTCCTGTTCTTAGCTGAAAGGAGTGGCACCCGGTGTGGTCTTCTGCTGCTGTAGCCCATCTGCCTCAAAGTTCGCCGTACTGAGCGTTCAGAGATGCTCTTCTGCCTACCTGGTTGTAACAGGTGGCTATTTGAGTCACTGTTGCCTTTCTATCAGCTCGAACCAGTCTGCCCATTCTCCTTTGACCTCTGGCATCAACAAGGCATTTCCGCCTACAGGACTGCCGCTCACTGGATGTTTTTTCTTTTTCGGACCATTCTCTGTAAACCCTAGAGATGGTTGTGCGTGAAAATCCCAGGAGATCAGCAGTTTCTGAAATACTCAGACCAGCCCTTCTGGCACCAACAACCATGCCACGTTCAAAGGCACTCAAATCACCTTTCTTCCCCATACTGATGCTCGGTTTGAACAGCAGGAGATTGTCTTGACCATGTCTACATGCCTAAATGCACTGAGTTGCCGCCATGTGATTGGCTGATTAGAAATTAAGTGTTAACGAGCAGTTGGACAGGTGTACCTAATAAAGTGGCCGGTGAGTGTATATATCCATTACCTGATCATCTTTTATTATTGGTAGTCAAGAAATCTGTATTTTATATTAATTTTCATTTACTATGTCCAATAACATACTTTTAAGAAACCCATATTTACAGTATGTAATTCAGCAATGTCATCTTTTAACATTATTAAACATCTAATTAATTGTAGACTGTAATTAGAAAATCCAGCTTTAAATATCTACATTACTATCTAGATTTTAACATTGTAGAGCTAATGAATATGCACTGTAGAATTTAAAGCAGGTGAAAAACATTACATTAAACAGGTGTCTTTTTATTTGATGAAAATACATTTAAGCTCCTGGCAAAGTTTCCACTTTGACTTTTTTACAAGTCAGGTAGTGCCAGGCTAATAACATTAACCTGCGGTAGTGGTAATTTATATCTCAATGGTGAGCTCTCCTAAGGTAACTTATTATTATTGTCAACTGTTAATATTCCAGGAAGAGTACTAGAATGTAGGAAATTTTGTTACACTAAAGTACCTAAGGGTGTGTCAAACATCAATGCACTTGGCATAGGTGACTGTTTATTAGTGTACCCCGCATAGCTAATTTACGCAAATAGCACTGCAACACTAATAAAGCAAGGTAACCGAGATACAGCAATATTCCTACAACACACAATAATTATAATAATTATAGCTTTGGCCAAATGCAGAGAGCTTTGTTTTCAGAAATCCTGTGACAAGGCCCTGAGTTGTTTCTATTAAAAGCTAGGGAACATAAGAGCAATTGAAGCCATAGAAAACTCTTCTAAGGGATGTCACTACTAAATAGTCATTTAAAGCATTGATTTAATTGCCTGTAATTTTACATCGTGCTCATGTGGCCTTATGTTTTCATTTATTTTTGTGAAAAATTATACAATCTTTGGTATATTTCATGTGCTCAGTAGTAACCCAGCATGTATAAACAAAAAAAGCATCTTTTTAACACTCTCAGCCTCAAAGACATTACCTTCACCCTCCTTTTGTTGGCAAATATACACCTGCTGCTTTGATCTTACACTGACAGATGGTCCTTATTTCCTATTAAGTCACAATTTAGTGAATCACTTTAATATGCCATGGACTGCGGAAAGCCCAGGACCAGATGTCTATTTATTCTCCCATGGAAGAGTATTCATAAGAAAAAGTTAAGACGACACATGCTCACATGCATCACGTTCTATTTCGCGCTCAGTATAAATCAGAATCTTTGTCAACAACAATTAATGTGTAGTTTGGGTTCCTGTAAACAGCGTCGAATGAAACAAATCAGATTTCATTTGTACTGTCAGAGGCTGACACTGGGTGGTTGATATTATTTTGTGGGATAATCTCTATGGAGCACATTCAGCACTATTACATAGTTGATTTTAATTAAAAGTCAGGGTACCTTTCCAGTTTTGTTAGGAAGATGTCCTGGGTCTGATTAGCTGAAGCTTGCACTGAGAAGTTGATTTGACATACAGCATATTTTTCTGGAGGTAAATGTCGCAGGAAGCTGTTTGTAATAGCCGTCTTTCCTGTGCCTGTGGGGCCCACAAAAAGTAATGGTTTGTCTTGAAGCAGCAATGTCTCCAGGAAGTACATCTGCATAGCAGTCCCTGGCGTGCTCACTATAATGTCATTAAGCTGCAAGAAAAAAGGAGAACAGGTAACAGCAATGTAAATAGGATGTTTTATTAATCGTTCTCTTATCATAAATGTATTTCTATAAGATAAATGGGCAGAGATCCTTTCTAATGTAGACGATATTCATTTCTGTTGCTCCAGTAAAGCTATCACTCCATTCCCATCATGTTTGATAGTAGCTACGCCAGGGGTGTCAAACTCGGCTGGGTAAACAGCTGCTCATAGAAAAATATTGGTAATTCAATACAATACATAATTATTGCCCAGCTCGTTATGCAAACAGGGATGCCAAGTATACTTTTACATTTTTATGTATTTATTTTTGCATTTTAAGTATGGATAGTGGAGAAAGGTTGGTGTGTGTTTATTTATTTATTTATTTTTTTACTTTTTAAACCTGTCTTAATATGGAACTGGACTGAGTGCTTGATGTACTACATTGTAAAACATTACAGAAAAATGTACAAAGTACAATCACTAGCTTAAAAATAGATATCTTTATTCATTATTATAATATAGTAAAAAAATATGAAAGAAGCACCTAATAAATACTGAACAGGGCAATACAGTAGCAATCAGGACTAGGCTAAGAGGGGTAAAAATGATATCCACAAACAATAATGCATAACATATAACATATATAAGGACTATTCATGAATGGTAACAGCATGTAACACATTACTAAACATAGGATAAAATAACACATTAGTAAAGTAGGATAAAATAACCATATCACCTCATCTCAATATATACCGCATAACAGCACAGTCTCGACGCGTGTTTCGTGTAAGGCTTCCTCTGACAGGTCTCCAGAGGAAGCCTAATGCAAAACGTACATCGGAACTGTGCTGTTATGCGGTAACATTAAACATGAACACAAGTAGGCACTGTTTGGCCTATTAAAGGATATAGCTACCCCTTAAGTTTGCTGTGGTATACCTTCATTTTAGTTTTTGAGAATATTCTGACATACACCCATGGCGAAGTGAGAAAACTTGATGTGAATAGTACTTATTACTTAGTGCTGAAAATACTGTTAAGATTGGATATCAAATAATAAGTGTTCTATGAATAACCAGTTTATTTGAGTTAGCGTGGAAAAAAGAAATAATCTTTTCTGAATATATAAAGTGAACATGTTAGGTGGTTTATGCTTCCCTAACTTGTGAGAGGTAGAGAAGCTGAGCTCTGTGATATATTGTATATGATTATTATTTCTGAGTAAAAAGCATAAGAAATCTGACATGATTCCTGAAACGGAAAGTGAAATTCCTGCTTTTCCTACCCACATACAGTGATTGATCATTTGTTCCGAACACACACTGCAGGAAAATTTGTCAAGCACTGTGTGTGGGCGGGGCAAGCAGGACTTTCATTGTCTCTTGATGAGTCCTATTAGGATTTATTCTGCTTTCTGCTCAGAAATACAGGAGCAAATCAAATATCCCTATATATTATTTTGGATATTAAAAAATCTTCTCATAGTCTCTTTAGAATAAATTGGTGATTAAAGTGCAGTTTTTAAATGCAGGCAAGATAGCCAACAAGCTTCTCTGTATGCAGTACATTTCCATCAAGTTGAAACTACAAATATCTGTTCTTCTGTGTCCTTGCTGCATCATTGCAAAACCCAGCTCTTCAGAGACTTTGGGGGACATGTATGATCGGCATTTTCGTCGGTTTTCTGGCGTATAATGTGCCTCTCTGTGCCGGCTCCGCTGTCGGACGCACCTTCCCTATGTGTTAGGCGCATTAGGTGAAAGCTTCGCCAATTTCTAATGTGCCTAACATAAAGGGGCATGCTGTGGGCGTTCTGGGGCAGGACGCACCACATTCGAAAACACCGATGCATGTATGAATGCGGGTCGGCAAAGTGAGGCGCATTAAAGCTCCAACAGACAGACCAATTTCAATGTGGTCTGTCTGTCGGAGGCGTCGAAGTTTGCCCCGTATGTATAAGCGCACTTTGGCGCCGACATACATCATACAAAACGTGAAAACAGGCGCTTCGACACACCGATCTTTATACATGTCCCCCTTTGTCTTCAGCACTATAAACAATGCTGTATGTTATTAGTTAGTGCAAAGCTTTATATAGCCATATTCTGAACAGACATTTCTAAGCATTAAGAAGTATAATCTAGGCAAAAGGTCATGCATGCATAGTAGCTTAGTAGAAGAATCACTGACATAGTATGATATCATGAATGATTATGACATGTGTAGTACTAACCAAAACTTAAGAATAATTAAAGGCGTATTCTAACTAATAAACTAACCAATCAAAATGTGATTATTAATGAGGGAATTGTTATAATAATAAAATGAATAATAATTATGGGGAGTTGATTACATATTGTTTGTCCAATAAAGATATACTATCTATTTTGCATCTTTCTATTTTGCATATAATACTGTACTCCTTCAAATAGAGATTGTAAAAACTCTTGCAAAACTTTTAATAAAGGAGTGAGAAAGACTGTACCAACATTTTTGACATGTCTTTTCATTCTTTCAATGATGTATGTGTACATACACTTCTGGGTTAATTTTAAATTGGATACCGCACAACGATGTAGAACAGAAGACCTTGGATCTTCTGTTATCACCTATCACAGAGCTCAGCTTCTCTCATCTAACATATAACCCTACATATCACAGAGCTCAGCTTCTCTCCCTCTGTCACATAACCCTATATATCACAGAGCTCAGCTTCTTTCCCTCTATCATACAACTCTATATATCACAGAGCTCAGCTTCTCTGCTCTATCATATAACCCTACATATCCCAGAGCCCAGCTTCTCTCCCTCCGTCACATAACCCTATATATCCCAGAGCCCAGCTTCTCTCCCTCTATCATACAACTCTATATATCACAGAGCTCAGCTTCTCTCCTCTATCATATAACCCTACATATCACAGAGCTCAGCTTCTCTCTTCTATCATTTAACCCTATATATCACAGAGCTCAGCTTGTCTCCTCTATCATATAACCCTATGTATAACAGAGCTCAACTTCTCTTCCTCTATCATATAACTATATATATCACAGAGCTCAGCTCCTCTCTATCATATATGACCCTGTATGATACATTTAATATAAATAAAAATATATCAAAAGCTATGACACAAAGTACTGAGTATAAAGCCATTAAATAGTGATCGTACAGTTACCAAATAACATCGCTACCTAAAACCAGAATCCCAAGGCTAAGACTACCAATAATTAAGACCAAATACTGCCACATCATGACCACATATCACCACAACAACATATCACTACCACATAGTAACTGATTAATACCTCCACACCATGGCCTCATATCATCACCACATAGTGAATGAATAAAACACAACACCATGATCACATATCACCACCACATAGTGACCGAATAATGCTACAACACCATAACCATATATCACCAGCCCATAGTAACTGAATAATACACCACACCATGACCACAAATCACAACCCCATAGTGGCTGAAAAATACCACAACACCATGACCACATGTCACCACCACTTAGTGACTGAATAATATCACCACATAGTGATTCCATAGGGTAAAACGAAAAAATGTGATACTATATTCCACTGCATGCCATATCACATTGATTTCCTATACTATAAGCATTTCTCCTGTCAGAGAATATTTCTGTAATATTGTGCTATGCAAGGGCAGCATATAGTGACACTAAAAGTGTCTACAGGTCCATTGGACAGAGTTGTAAGGACTGGGCTGCATAACTCACTTTACTTGTAAAGTTAATAGAAGGATCAGTAAAAATGAGATTAATGACAAATGAGACAAAGAATAAATATAGTTATGTAAGATGGATCTGTGAGGTATCCTATGCAACTTAAAAATCACTGAATTATAAGATATAGCAAAGGAAGAATAAACCACCATATCACTGCATATATTTTTTTTCCATTTAAAATATAGCCTGTTAAAGTGGGACTGCCTTTATTCAGGGCTATTCTCCTGCTTACAGACTAAACCTTAGGGGGATATATGGTAACAGTAGAATAATATTGTCCCCTATAGTGTTTGTACTCTTCCATGTATCAATTTAAAATTTTGAGCACTTAAGATAGGGGTCACAATATTAACCTTTTTAATTGATATATTAAAAGTTATATTTTAAAAGGAAAAAAATTATATGCAGTGATATAATCCTATGCAACTTAATCTGAGAGCAGCATAGAGTAAAAATGTTTGAGAAAGTGGATTTCTTTACGAATTGATCAACATCAGTACATAAGTATGCAAATTTCTGTTCAATATCTGTTTAGGTATGTACGGTGAGCATCTGCTTAAATTCAAGCAGAATTTAGAGAAATCCTTTGATTTCTGCTCCACCCTTCCCGCTTACAGAGGGCAGGTAAAGCAGAGCTCAATGGCTTTATTAGTCCTGGCAGCTTTTAATATGAAACACTAAATAAAATATTGGGAGTCTAAACCCACTGAGCTCAAGGGGAGAACTGGCAGCAGATTTAAAGTGAACCCTCCAGGTGGTTTATGCTACTTCATTTGAGAGCAGGATGTGATAGAGGGAGAGAATCTGAACTCTGTGATATATAAGTTTATAAGATTTGGAGCAGAATTTCTGAGTAAAAGCATAGTAAATACTGATAGGACTTTTTAAGTGACAGTAAAAGTCCTGCTTAATCCACCCACATACAGTGACAACTTTCCCTGTATTAGGTTGTGTATAGAGCAAAGTATTAATCACTGTATGTGGCCAGGGTAAGCAGGACTTCCACTTTGAGTTTTGGTTTTTACTTTGCTTTTTGACTCAGAAATCCTGCTGTAAATCATAAAACTATATATCACAGAGTTCAGCTTCTCTCCCACTCTGGGATAAGATAGAATAAACCAATTGACAGGATTCCTTTAATTATTATAGATTTGTGCACTCAAATCTGACCACAATCTCACAAAACCGATAATTTGCATAAATGAAACTTTTAAACAATTTCCGCAATGTTCTAAAGCAAGAGAAATAGCAAACAAAAGATTAAGATTTATTATAGCTAGTAAACAAGTTTTAATTGTTAAATTGTTTAATCTTAGAATCTGTGCTTTGAAAAATCAGGCAACAGTAAAACAACAATTGTTCCTTTTAAATTAATGTAATCACATGGAAGGGTTTATTATCAGTTATGTGATAAACAGAGCCTTGAATATACTGAAAATATTGGTAAACAAAAGACATGGCCAGGAGCTGACTATGCCAGATATCTATAATCTTAGGGAGATCTGGCACTGTCACTCAAACTGATAGGTAAGGCTGATAGGGTATTTATATCTGACACCAACAATGTTAGCTTCAGCTGCAAAGAAAAAGTAAGACAAAGCCTAAATGTATTGGAGGTTCTTTATTTCGTAGGGGAATATAGTGCCCTCCCTAAAGTAAAAATTATCTTATGTTAGCTACATGCAATGGTTACTACTATCTATTGACTTTTCTAGATCTCTCTGCATCATCATGTAGTTCATCAACTCCTATTCAGTATGCTCCACTCTATTGGTTTTAAAGTTACTGCTCTCGGTTTTCTTTTTACGATACTTCTCTGAGAACTTGCACTATATGTTGGTTACAGAGTGGAAAGAGGTTTTCCCCTTCTTGTGGTTCTCATGGTTACTCCTCTTTTCACTTTGCAGTTGGAAGTGCTACAGATTGTCCATAGTGGAATATTTGCAACGTTTCAACATGTAAATCTGCAGTGACAAATCCACATCAAATCTTCTAGATTTTGGCATATATTTTTCACCACAGATTTTGGAGCAAATTGTGCTGATGTGAAAAGAAAAAAACTAAATGTATACAAAATCATCAGTTGTGCATGTTACTGCAGATCCATAGTGTTCATGCCACAAAATCCCCAACAAAAAAACTTTAATTGCAGATTTGTTGCAGATTTTGACTTCCCTATTTAAAGGGGTGTTCCCACCATGCACTTTGTTGGCATAATGATACGATGTGTCATCAAAGTGTGATAGGTGCTGGTGCCGCCAATAAGTTACTAAGATCCACACCTATCTCAGCAATAGGCTTCCAAAAGTCTTGGCTCAGAATGTAAAGTCATTTGTGCTTGCACATGACTCTCAATTCTGCTCTATGGGAGTTCAGAGTACGATTGTACTGCACTCAGAACTCCCATAGAAAAGAATGGAGAGTCGTGCTTAGGCATAATTGTCACTCCATTCTGAACTGAGATTTTTGGGGTCTCGTTCCCAAGACAGCTGCAGGTTCCAGAGGTAGGACCCACACCTGTCACACTTTGATGGCATATCCTATTGATATGCATGGTGGGAAAACCCCTTTAAGTCAAATTCAGTAACAATCGGCAACATCAAATCAACAGATATTGACCTGCTGCTGATGTAAAATCTTGCAACATCTTATCTTGTTTCATCCCTACTTCCTAACATGCTGAAGATTTTCTGTCCTGTGTCCATTTACCATTGCACAGCCTCTACTGGACAAATTAACAGCGGATTGGGTTTTCAGTGACATCCCTTTACAATTGACACAAATAATTCTATATCTCTCTGAGGGGCATTATCTCTACACTATTGCAAAACACCAATAATTGCTTGTCAACTGTACTCATCATCAAGTTCACTCTCTTTCTGAAACTAACTATATCAATGTCTAAACTTCTTATGCTTCTGGCACTTACTAACCTACCTCAGTGTGGTGCTAAAATAAGACCTAGGCAGCATGCACAATGTCTTGGGTTGACTTATTCATGTCTTTCATGCCCTATATTTAATCACTTATCACCTCAACAACATAAGCGTCATCCTTATGTTCAACTTCTACACTGATGCCTCTACCCTGTATGAGTCTTTGCACTGATTGCCCATCTACTTTGGAATACAATGTTAACTTATTACTTTTACCCACAAAGCTCTCCACAATGCTGCATTGTGCTGTATTTTCCTCATCATCTCTCACTACCTCCCTACCTGAACACTGCATTTTGTATACTATTTGACTAACATCCTGCATAATTTAAACCTCCCACTCCCCTTTCCAAGATTATGCAATTCCACCGGTCTGTCTCAAGAATCGTCTCCACTGGTGGGTTCTAAGAATCAATTCTGCTGGTGAACCTCAAGAAATAACTTCACTGGTGGGTCCTAATAATCAACTCCACAGGTGAGGCTTGAGAAATAACTCCACTGGTGGTTCCAAAGAATCAACTCCACTGGTGGGCTTGAGAAATAACTCCACTGGTAGGCCACAAGAATCACCTCCACTGGTGGCCCCGAGAATCAATCTTGTTGGAGCGCCCCAAGGATTAACTCCACTGGTGGACCTCAAAGATAAACTCCATTGGTAGGCCCCAAGCAACCCACTCTGACACTTATCTTAAGCAAATTTCTTTGTCCACATTTTCTTCAGGATCTTTCTAAAGAATTCTATGTTCAGTCTTCTCTACAGTGGGCCTACAGCAGTCTGATTACTGATAACATAACTCCAGTCTTGTACCAAGTCCTTCCCTAGTATGTCCTCCTGCATGTCTCACAATTATCACAAATACTGCATACAATCTGCAGTATTTTTCTATCAAGAGCTGTGGTAACAAAACTAAAATAGAGATGCATTCGGTCACCTCTATATCTTTTTGCAATACTAATTAGTAGCACTGTTGTGTGTTCCTGCCTTTAAGCTATTTCCTTATATCCTATTAAAACAAATGAGTCACACCTGAGTTACAAAGTTTTCAAAATAATGGCTTTTAGTATTAATGCAAATGGTCAACATGAATACTAATTTGTTAAACACTCATGTGTAGGATGTAGTATAATGACAGCCTTTATCTATTGGTTTGCTGAAACAGATGGCAAGTATTATTATTATTATTATATCACTTCCAGTTTTGAATTGAGATCTAATAATAATATAACTGAAATGCTGAAATGAACTCCCCCCCACCCCCCATATCTTACCTCACCGGCCCCTTTATTTGGTTCCCGTCCAATGTCGTTAAAACTTAATTTTTTAAACAGCCAATCACATGGCGGCAATCAGTGCATTTGGCATGTAACTGGGCAAAAAAAAAAAACCCCCTGCAGTTCAAACCCAGCATCATATGGGGAAAAGGTGATTTGGTGCCTTTTAAAAGTGGCATGGTTGTTGGTGCCAGAAGGGTTTTGATATTTCGAAATGCTGATCCCTGGGATTTTCACGCACAACCATCTCTTGTTTACAGAAATGGTCCCAAAAAAAAAAAACATCCATGAGCGGCAGTCCGTGGGGGGGAAATGCCCTTTTTGATTTCCAAAGGTCAAAAAGGGGAATGGCAGACGGGTTTGAGTGATAGAAAGGAACAGGACTCAAAAAGCACCGTTAAAACCAAGGGGGGCAGAAGGCATCCCCGAACGCCAGTACGGCGAACTTTGAGGCAGATGGCTCAGCAAGCAAAACCATACCCGGCACCCCCTCCACTTAGCTTTAAAAAACTTTGAATTACTAGGCTTTCAAGAATTTCCTAATGTCAGTCTTATCTATGGGCTACAGCAGTACTGATATGATAAATAACCAGTTTGTACCAGTCTTCCCTAGTATGTCCTCCTGCATGTTCATTATACAAATATGCATGACAATTGCAGTATTTTTTATCAAGAGCTGTGGGTAACAAAACTAAACATGAGATGCATTCGGTCACATCTATTCTTTTGCTAATACTAATTGTACACTGGTTGTGTGTTCACTGCCTTTAAGCTATTTCCTTGCTATCCTATTAAAAAAATGAGTCACACCTTGAGTTACAAAGTTTTCAAATAATGGCTTTTAGTATTATGCAATGGTCAACATGATACTAATTGTTAAACACTATGGTAGATGTAGTAATAATGACAGCCTTATCTATTGGTTTCTGAAACAGATGGCAGTATTATTATTGGTTATATCACTTCCAGTTTTGATTGAGATCTAATAATCATTAACTGAAATGCTGAAATGAACCCCCACCCCATCGATATCATATATATTATTATCCTTGGTATTTGGTCAATGTTAAATTTTTAGCCAGAGTCAAATTTTGGTAAAAATCACAGAAAGAAAAATCAAACCTCTAAATTGGGGTTGGAGTTTTCTAATACTTTTGACAGTGAATGTTTGGTACTCTGGAACTTCTGGTCTTGGATCACTACCAGTCCAACATCACTTCCGGTTAAATTACATAGGAATTAACCTCTGAAGTGACACCAGACCGGAAGTGCTGCAGAAGTGTACATTCACAGTAAAAATGCTTAAAGGGGTTTTGCCAAGAAGTGAGTTCCTTACCTAACAGGCTGATACTCCCCTCTTGAGGCTTGAAAAAGGGGCGTTGTGTTTCTGTGTTTAAAAAACAAGTACCTCCTCTGTGATGTCATTGCACCACCTCCCATGCACGCTCCTGATATTCAGTCTCTGTAGTTGCGCAAACATTGTTTTGCTAATCCACAGAGGAGAACTGTATTGTGCACAAGCTATATATGTTTTATTTATTCCTCTTATTTGCTCAGGAGAGAAGATAAGCTCAACAGGCAGCCTTCTTTCATTCCTTCATGAACGGCTGCCGGGAAAGAGGGAGGGGGCTGAGCAGAGAGCCAGGGAGCGTCTGCATGTTTACCCAGATAATTAATTTACAAGCGGTAGGTTCTCTATACAAAAGAAACAGGATCTTTTCTCCCCAGTCCCTTCAAAGCTCCTTCATGTTCCCTGCCATCAGATAAGAAGTGCAAGCCAAGTGTAGCCAGATCAGCTCCTGTCAGCTCCTGGTTGTGTCTAATGTAAACTGTCAGGAAACCAAGGGCATGTAAGGAAGTCTGTAGCTCTCAGAGGCTTCACTTTTTTTTATAACATATATTTAGAAAAGTGATTAAATAAACATTTTGGAGGATCCCACGTCAACATTAGATCGTGACAAAAACCCTTTAATACCCCAGTAACCCTAATTTAGGGTTAGAATTAGAGTAGAGGTTAAGGTTATCACAAAATATTTTGGTTTGGGACGTTCTGGATCAAGATTTTTGAGCAAGTTTGACCAAACCAGTATAGCACCGAACAGAGAACTGTTTGAGGAACACATAAGGGTCTACAGACCCTTTTATTTATTATTTGTGTAAGCCAAACTAACAACCAAATATGATTTAAAAACAGACTAACACAAGCATAGCTTTACCAAAGCTGACCCTGCTTCTTAGAGATCAACTTAACCTGCTACCAGTATAAAATGTGTTGCACATTCTTGTAACAAATGGTGTTTGCAATAGTTAACATTAGTTTTGGTTCCCAAACTGTTGTCAAATTATAGTGGGGAACAATTTAGGGCAGTCAGGACCCGGGCTTTTACGATCAATGTGATTCACTGTGCAGCATGAATTTTAATATCAGGTAAAAATTTTCTTCATTTAAAAAAAAAGTTTTCTGTGTCTGGTCTCAATCACCGTATGCCATCAGTAAATATGTGCTTTAGAGCAGACAGACAATTAACTTTGTTGATTTTGTAGACAAATTTGATTTAAACAGAAGATGCCCAATTTTAAAGAATCAAAGAAAGAAGCCAACCATCTGTCATGAGCTTGTATTCACCCTCATAAATTCATCATTACAAGCCAATGTATTGAAGGTGAAGTAATAAATATTCTCATAGCTTAAAATCTTTCTTAAACTATGCGTTTGATGTTATTCAAGTGCTGTGAAATATTCTAATTAACCCATGAAACAGAAGATTCATGTTTAAAGGACAATAATAAGAACGGTAAAGTTCAAATTCTAATTTGATAGACAGATAATAGAAAGATTGATAGACAGATACATTATCTAATGGCCCTATATAAATGAATAAAATAAACAATAACACCTTCTATTGCATACTTATTTATCACATCTTCTTTATGTATCAAATCTATCTATCTATAGATATAGAAACCTATAATATCTATAATTATTTATCTATATGTATTTATTTGTACATTTATATATACATATACAGTGGGTACGGAAAGTATTCAGACCCCTTTAAATTTTTCACTCTTTCTTTCAGCCATTTGGTAAGATCCAAAAAGTTCATTTTTTTGCTCATTAACATACACTCTCCATCCCATCTTGAAAGAAAAACAGAAATGTAGACATTTTTGCAAATTTATTGAACAAGAAAAAATGAAATATCACATGGTCTTAAGTTTTCAGACCCTTTGCTCAGTATTGAGTAGAAGCACCCTTTTGAGCTAGTACAGCCATGAGTCTTCTTGGGAATGACATAACAAGTTTTTTCACACTTGAATTTGGGTATCCTCTGCCATTCTTCCTTGCAGATCCTCTCCAGTTCCCTCAAGTTGGATGGTGAACGTTGGTGCCTCCAATCCTACCACTCAGTCCTGCCCCCTGAGAATTTTATGTGAATTTTATCTACATCAGCTCCTCCCTTCTTCCCTCACCTATGTATACATCCCACACGCTATTTTCCCTTCTCAACTACCCCAAACCATTTGCTTACATAGTGCCACACAAACTTCGCTCATATAGATCACTGAACCATCTGCTGTCACTTTTCATTCTCCTGCTTCTCGCTGCTGGAGACATCTCCCCTAACCCCAGCCCACCCTCCTTTACTGCTCATCCCAACGCCTCTTCTGCCTCCCATAGAAACCCTGCTAACCTTCTTGCTATTCGTTGTACATCTTTTCCTGCACATTTTAAGTGTGCGCTGTGGAACTCCCGATCTGTCTGTAGCAAACTCATTGCTGTTCATGTCCTGGTCCTCTCAAAGTCCCTCAATCTGTTAGCTCTCACAAAAATTTGGCTCAAGCAATCTGACACTGCTTCCTCTGTTGCTCTCACCTCTGCTCATCCTGCCAGTTCTGAATCATTTTGCTGCATGGCTCCCTCACTTCCTCTCTTCTGAAATACCCACTCTCCTCATCGGTGATTTCAACATCCCCATTGATGACCCCATGTTTCCTTTTGCCTCTCAGTTTCTTTCACTAACATCTTCTCTTAACCTCTTGCAATTTACAGACTCAACCACCCACAAGAATGGGAACTCTCTTGATCTTGTTTTCTGTCATCTCTCATCAGTTTCTAACTTTACTATTTCTCCTTATGCGCTCTCTGGTTACAACTTTATCTCCTTACTATCACTAATTCTCATCCTTCTCTGGACACACCTGCCCATCACACATTCAGAAATCTCTGCACCATAAACACTCAGGAACTCATAGATACCAAACAGTCCCAACTGTCCCCAGTCTCCTCTGTCTCCTGTTCAGATCTGGCTGTTAAACAATATAATGAAACACTCTCAACCACCCTGGATATATTGGCACCACTCAAATCCCACACCACTAGAGTCAGATGCCAGCAGTCTTGTCACACGCCTCAGACTTGCTTTCTGCAGCAATGTTCCAGATCTTCTGAACGTCTGTGAAGAAAACCAAAGCTATTTGCAGACTTTCTCCACTGCAAATTCATGTTCAGGACTTATCACTGCCGGCCTGCATTGTACCAAACGAGAATATTTCACCTCCCTCCTTTCAACTTTACACGATAACTGAAAATGTCTGTGACACTTTCCACTCACTCCTCAGGCCTAAAGCTCAGGCTTCGGTCAGTGACCTCTGTGCCGAAGACCTGGTCACTCACTTCAAAGACAAAATTGACAATATCCAGCAATACATCACATTTCAATTCCCAATTAATACCCATCCTGTCCCTCCCCACACATCCTCTAGTCAGCTCTCAGGTCTTGACGACAGAAGAAGTGTCCAGACTTCTCCTGTCTGATCATCCCACTACCTGCTCTAGTGACCCCATTCCCTTGCACCTAGTCCAGTCCATTTCTCCCGCCTTCTCAACTTACACCAATCTCCAACTTTTCTCTCTCCACCGGGATCTTACCATCTGTGTTTAAACACGCGGTTATAACCCCTTTACTAAAGAAAACCCACTCTGGACCCATTCTGTGCAGCTAGTTACTGAGTCTGACCTGTAGTGCCAATACAACAACTCAGGCTCAGGCAGACCACCTTAAGCCTGGTCTGGCTGTTCTAACTGTTCTGCTCCTAGGTTTGGCGTCAAAGAATCATAAATGTGTCTAATTCTATGAATTTGGTGTGACACGCCCCCAGAACACCTCTAATCTTTGGCGCATTAAAAACTGTTGCACAGACACTTATTGCATCAAAGTTTAGATTGTGACTGTTCATAAATCTATAGAACAGGTCTACTACAGCTTTTTGATTCCAGAAAACTACCGCAGCCCCGTTCATACGTGTCGCCCTAAGTGATTATAATATACATGTAAATAGCATAATTCAAATGCAAATTTAGTGACATGATTAGAGTACATAATCAAACAACATAATTCAAAAATAAATCAAGTGAAGGCAATCAAGTGATACATAATAGAGTAATAACATAGGCGTTAGACATATCTATATCTATCTATTTATATCTATCTATAGATAGATAGATATGATATATACAGAAGATACGGTAAATAGATGGTGTTATTATTTATTTTATTCATTTACATAAGACCATTATATTCCACAGTGCTGCATATAGTTTTTCATCATTCACATTGGTCTCTATCTGGGCTCACAGTCTAAATTCCAGAATAACCTACTAGTATGTTTTTGGAATGTGGTAGAAACCGGAATATACAGTGGAACCCACGCAAGCACAGGGAGAGCATAAAAACTCCTTGTAGATGTTATCTTTGATGGGAATTAAACCCAGGACCATAGGGCAATAGTAATAACCACTAAGCCACGGTGCTTACAGCACAGGAATCTATAACCTCCATTTTAACTCTTCATTTGCAATGCCATGTACATTTTGACCCAGAAACTATACAAAATATGAAATGGTATTGGGTAGGACAGAGGAAGGGCTTCAGGAATATAAGGGCCAAAATAGAGGACTGGGGAGAGCTAGTGCTGTGTTGGCGATGAGGAGGAAACTGAGGATAGGTTTTTTGTTTTATTGGGCAGCAGTAGCATATTATTTAGTATGAACTGGACAACCTCTTTAACTATACCTTAGTGTGCCAGGAAGAGGTGACCACTATTTTAGGTAGCATCTGAAAAGAGGAGATGGGGTTTTATAAATAACTGATTCAGCATGAGTGACATTATTTCAACCGGCATAGCTGCACTAATATATTTGCCTCCATGTTTGTTATTATATTTTAAATCTAACAATAAATATCTCTGTTTCTTCCTAATTATATGGATATACTGTATGTACAAAGATTTAACAAAAAATATGCAAGAAATTGAAGGATTGTCAATGATGATCTACAGTATGTGTAAGTTGACTCAATTTACCTGATACATACCATTTCCCTATTAACATCATGCAGCCAAGAGCAGAAACTAGCTTTAGGGCAAATACTTTATTTGCCTACAGCTAGAGTTGCTGTTATTCTTTAGGAAATATGACACAAAAAGTGTTCTCTTATTGGTTACCAAACTGTAATCTAAAAAAAGACCTCATTTCTGTGGATAAATTTTGGAAACTAGGTGGAGAGAAGCTGGAAATCGCCCCTGGCAAGACACTCAAATTGAGGTTACATTGACAGAACTCATTTTAAAGTTTAAACATCACTGTATAAGTTGACATAAGTCTATTGCCAAAAATTCACTTTCTTGAGTAACTCAAATTCTTATTACCTTAAACACATTTATATTTGCATGTGAGAGACAGTGCCTTAAAGTTCAGTACAGGCTATGTGTATAGACAGAAAAATTAGATTTACCAAGTAAACACATTTAACATTTAAAACAGAATAAAAATAAAAAAACGATTTTGTGTCAAAGTTCCAGTTATATATTTCCTAGTGATGTGGCTCAAGGTCGTCTATTTAGTGGCCAATGTTGTCTATAAGCTGTGTACTCTGGAAAGTAAGAGTTAAGACAGCATTCTAATGAGATGAATGTAACCAACAGCAGCTGTAGGGTGTGGGATTTGTAACTCATTTCCAAAGCACACAGCTTACATAGATTGGTGTCAATGATGTTTACATGTTCAGTTCCTGTAATAGAGTGTTGAGCCCCTGGTTATCCTGATAAGTCAGCTTTTATTTCCTGATTGTTTGTCAGCCAAACATCAAAAGCTAGGCAAGCAGTCCCATCAACCTAAGTTTTGTAGACATAATATTTGTTTCTGATGGCATAGTATATATATTCAGTGTTACCATACTTGCCTAGTCCTTGCTTAGTCCCTAATAGTGTTGCGCTCTAGAGTCGGTTCAGCTTGACCTGAATTTTGTTGGGGATTGCAGTCAGGAGCAAGTGTCTTATTCATTGAATGATGAACTTCCTTTTTGTTATCTAAATCCGAAGCCCAGCACTAGTCCTAATAATCTACTTGCTTTTCCTAATCCTATGTGATGCAGTTGCATAGTGATTAGATTTGCTGACTATGTAGTGAAGTGGCAACTAAAGCAGTGGGCATATGTCCAGATCACAATTATGGGAGAGTCCCAAGCTTCATCTTGGTAAGAGAATGCTAAGATACTCATGCATATAAAGAAAACACTAATTAAACCTTAAACAAAAACTCAACATCTCAGTAAATGCAACTTTGTCACAAGGATGTATTTATTATCATGGTAGCTTTCACTCTTAAAACAATTCTCACTCATGATATCTCAATGATTAAATTTAATTGTCAGAAAATACTACCGTATATACTCGAGTATAAGCCGACCTTGGCTTATACTCGAGTCACTGTCGGCGCTCGGGCGCTGCAATGGCCCGGGCGCCGGCAGGGACACTTCTGCTATATGCGACTCCTCAGGGAGCGCATATAACTGAATGCCGAGTACCTGACAGCGTCCGGGCGCTGCAATATCCCAGGCGCTGTCGGCGATCTCTTCCCCTGTATGCGACTCCTCCAGAACGCATGCAAGTGAGGATACCACTGCAGAGCAGAGAGCAAGCGTTCCCTGCTCCGCAGTGGACGCCAGACGGCCACAGACTCACGTGCGTGGCCTGATAACATAACCCTGTCTGTGCCGGGACATGGAGCAGAGCACCCGGGATCAGAGCAGCGAGGGAGCGAGGTAAGTACTTGTATTTTTTTTTTAAACTGCCTATGGGGTCATATAACTGCTTATTACCTGCCTATGGGGCCATATACCTGCCTAATACCTGCCTATGGGGCCATATACCTGCCTATAATTTGCCAATGGGGAAATACACCTGCCTATTACCTGCCTATGGGGACATATACCTGCCTATTTCCTGCCTATGGGGACATATACCTGCTTATGGGGACATATACCTACCTATAACCTGCCTATGGGGACATATATCTGCCTATGAGGCCATATACCTGCCTATAATCTGCCAATGGGGACATATACCTGCTTATACATGCCTATAACTGCCTATGAGGCCATATACTTGCCTATGGGGCCATATAGCTGCCTATATTCTGCCAATGGGGACATATACCTGCCTATACATGCCTATAACCTTCCTATGGGGCCATATACCGGCCTATAACGGACATATACCTGCCTATGGGGGACATTAAACTGCCAATAACCTGCCTATGGGGGACATTAAACTGCCTATACCTGTATATGGGGGAAATTAAACTGCCTATACCTGCCTAGGTAATTTTATTGGTATCCATTTTAGTTTTTTTAAATTCCCCAGTAGCCGCTGCATTTTCCACCCTAGGCTTATACTCAAGTTAATAAGTTTTCCCATTTTCTTGTGGCAAAAGTAGGTGCCTCGCCTTATACTCGGGTTGGCTTATACTCGAGTATATACGGTACCTAGTTATATGTAGGCACTATTGTACTATAACATAAAATCCAAGCAAAATGGATGTGAAACAAAGCTATCTGTAGATTTAATGTTGTTAGTTAAGGCCTTTCATTCTATAAATGTTAATGCCATCTGGGAGATTTTGCTACACTTGGACATCCTATTAAATTATTATTCAAAATTTTCCATATGACTTGATGAATACACTTATTCTTTCAGTGGGGTAACAATCCATTATAATTTTTACAGTATTTGATCATTGGCTTATCATGTATGTGTCATGCGTCACTTTTTTTGTGGTTCAGTACAGAAGAATTGGACTCTTTTCTATGTATGTTGATTCAAGGCCAAGATAAGAAATTTAGCAGTCACAGATGTCTCATATATACTATTGCTCTGTTTTTGGTATCAGTAGAAAAACATTGGAAACTGTGAACCACATTTTCTACTTTGGAAAATATACAGTATGTGCTAAAATCATCAATAACAAAATTTTGAAAATATTCCATCTTGTGTAAGGGCCTTTTTTTGTAAACTGAAGCGTACTTTTCATTTCAGTCTCTTGGGGAGGCAAATTTTAGGATTGTTTTTTTTCTATTGTGTTCAGTGTGGGATAAATAATGTTGTATTGTAGTAGATCATACACTTACAGACATGGTAATTATATTTACATATCCAAAGTATAGAAAAAGACATGGACTGCACAACCACACACTATACCAGACCTGAGCATTGTACAGCCCGCTGGGCGTATAATGCCAAGATCTGCTTTAGACTATTCAAATAATAGCGCTGACGGCCTGTCACGGCCAGGTAGCGCTGAGAGACCGCAGCAGGCTTTTAGTGTTGCTATTAATATGCCCAGTATTAGAATTAGTATTAGAATTAGGCAGCGGCACGATGAATTGAGCTCATCGCACCACTGCCCTTAACCGTCATAAGCTGTGCGGCTGAGGAGCTGCCTGAGGAGCTGCCGGAGGAGCGTCCCAGCGCTGGTGGCTTGATGACGTCAGAGGAAGACGCTCGGCTGGGAAGGAGGAAAGGTAAGTATTAGGCTAGGTTCACACGGCTTAAATGCAGGGCGTAATTACGCCCCGCAATTACGCCAGGGGCCGGGGCCGGCGCGGGAGCGGTGGGCCGGCACCTCGCCGGCCCATAGACTTGCATTACCAGCAGCGCGTATACGCCGCTGGTAATTCACATGTCACTTATCTCCCCCCTCGGCGTATTCGCCGAGCAGGGAGAGGAGACGTAATCCATAGTTCTCTATGAGAACTGTGGATTACCGTAATGACTAGGACGTATTCCAGCCATAATTTGCCCACTCCGGCGCGTAATTACGGACTGAAATACGTCCAATTTTAAGCCGTGTGAACATAGGCTCAGTGTTGTTATTTTTAATGGCGGTTACCTGCCTGAGGGGAGCTAATATTTACCTGCCTAACTGAGAGAAAATATACCTATATACCTACCTGAGGGGACCTATCTCTATATACCTGCCTTATTGAGAGGACATGTCTATATACCTGCCTTAATGAGGGGACATATATCTATAGACCTGCCTGAGGGGTCCTATCTCTATATACCTGCCTTACTGAGGGGATCTATCTATATACCTGCCTTACTAAGGGGATATATATCTACATATCTGCCTGACTGAGGGAACATATATCTATATACCTGTCTGCCACAAATCTATATACCTGCCTGACTGAGGGGACATATATCTATACACCTGCCTGAGGGGAGCTATATCTATATACCTGCCTGCCACAAATCTATATACCTGCCTGACTGAGGGGACATATATCTATACACCTGCATGAGGGGACCTATATCTATATACTTGCCTGCCTAAGGGGACATATATCTATATACCTGCCTTACTCAGGGGACATATATATATATATATATATCTGCTTTACTAAGGGGACACATCCATATACCTGCCTTACTGAGGGGAGCTGTATATACCTGCCTGACTGAGGGTAAAGAGTACATTTCCACTAAAATAAACCCCAAAACGAAATTTTTCCCCATTCATCCCAATTTATTATATGGCCCCATGGGAAAATTATTTGCCCACCCTGCACTATACACTGATCTGCTGCTAAGCAAAAATGAACATAAGGGGCCACATGTATGAATCCCGTCGGGTCGGGGCGCACCTTTCCGCTAGTTTTCCGGCGGAATCTGCGCCTGATTTATGTCGGGGCCGGGGCGCGCTCATACATAGCATGTAAAGTCCGCCGCGCCTCGCCAGTGTTTTAGGCGCAGTGCGGGGCTGCGCCTATGATTCGGCGCCGGAGGTAGTGCACTCATACATGCGGGGAAAAGTCCGCCGCGCCTGGCCAGTGTGTGGGGCACAGTGCGGGGACCGAGGCGCAGAGCGACGCTGCGCCTAAGATTCGCCGCCGGAGGTAGCGCACTCATACATGCGGGGAAAAGTTCCCTGCGCCTCGCCAGTGTGTGTGGGGCACAGTGCGGAGTATGAATCAAAAATCGCCTTTATAAAGGCGTTCAACATTCTCAGGAAAAGAGCTGAAACATAAAAAATAAAAAATGCATAAAACAAAACCCACTTTCCAATATCCTAATTCCAAGAATTAGGATATTGGAAATTCCCGGGAAATACAGTAATTTCAAATTCAGAAAGCTATTCTGATTGGTCGGCATAAACCGGCCAATCAGAATAGGAGCAACAGTGAATCATTATATCCTAGGGGGAAGTTTAGACCAATCAGAATCCACGGCGGGATAGTTCAAAATACAGTAAAAATGCTGAAAGGAGCTGATTGGTTAAGCACCGGGACTTGGCTAGCTCAGCCAATCAAATGGGAGCCGACAGAGACCCATTCTATAACCTATGGAGAAGTTTAGACCAATCAGAATCCACGGCGGGACAGTTCAAAATACTGTAAAAATGCTGAAAAGAGGTGATTGGCTGAGCTAGCAGGGGCTCGGCTAGCTCAGCCAATCAGAATAGGAGCGACAAAGTCCCATTATATCCTATATCAAAGGCGGGACAGTTCAAAATACAGTAAAAAGACAGAAAAGAGCTGATTGGCTGAGCTAGCGGTGGCTTGGATATCCCAGCCAATCAGAGCGCGAGCTACTTCTCCCATTATAGTCTATGGAGAGATGGGCGCTCTGAAATCTTGGCTCTCAGCGCCGTGCAGCATGAAGTATTAATCAAAAAATAATTTTTATTAAGTGTAAAACATTATGAGATAAAGCAGGAACCCTTCTTTACAAATAAAGCAGTTAAAAACCGAAAAACCCGCGTTTGTTGCCGAGACCGGCGCTACATGGGGAATTGCAATAGAGAGAATCCGCCGGGAATACAGTAATTCAAATTGTTTTAAGCTATTCTCATTGGTCGCATAAACCAGCCAATCAAATAGGAGCGACAATGTCCCATTATAACCTGTGGAGGAGAATTGACCAATAAAATAGGAGCGACAATGTCCCATTATATCCTATGGAGAAAAATTACCAATCATATTCAAAGGCGGGGACAGTTCAAAATACAGTAAAAAATGCAGAAACGAGCTGATTGGCTGAAGCGGCGGGGGCTCGTCCAGCTTACCCAATCAGAGCACGAGCTACTTTTCATAGAGTTCTATGGGAAAAGAAATTCTGAGCGCGCTCTGTGATTGGGTAAGTTAAAGAGGCGCCCTTATTTGGACCGATGGGGGAGCGAGCAAGGCCCTATGGGGTTTTCTAATGCAATCAGAAATCAAATGTACATGGCCGAAATCAAATTATAACATCAGAAGTTGTCCCGATGTGTATATAAAAAGAATAATAATATGGGGTAACGAAAAAAAAATCAATAAAACATGTTTATTTCTTTATTTTCGTTAGCCAAGGATCAATAGTATGGGTGCAACGAAAATAAAGGAAAAAAACATGATTTTATTGATGTAATATTTTTTTTTTCGTTACCCCCATATTATTAATTTATTTTATATACAAACCCGGGGAAAATTTTGTAGTGTTATAATTTGATTTCGGCCATTAAAAGTTTTATTTCAGATGCATTAGAAAAAACCCCTTTGGAAACGTCGCTCGCTCTCCCCTTGGTCCAAATAACGGCGCCTCTTTTAACTTAAACGATCACAGAGCACGCTCAGAATTTCTTTTCCTCATAAAAACTCTATTAAAAAAGTAGCTCGCGCTCCTGATTGGCTAAGCTGGACGAGCCCCCCCGCTTCAACCAATCAGCTCTTTCTGTCTTTTTAAATGTATTTTGGGAAATGTCCGCCTTTGATTTTGATTGGTCCAAACTTCTCCTAGGATATAATGGACTTTGTGCTCTATTCTGATTGGTTAATACTCCTTCATAGGTTAGAATGGGACATTTCGCTCCTATTCTTATTGGTCCAATCTTCTCCATAGGGTATAATGGGTCTTTGTCGCTCCTATTTCTGATTGGTGCTTCTGCCGACCAATGAGAATAGCTTAAAAAATTTTTAATTACTGTATTTCCCGGCCCAAATTTTCTCTATTGCGAATTTCCCCCTGTAGCGCCGGTCTCGGCGACAAACGCGTTGTTCGGGTTTTTAACAGCTTTATTTGTAAAGAAGGGTTCGGCTCTTTATCTGATAATGTTTTACATGTAATAAAAATAATTTTTGTATTAATACATATTTGCCGCACGGCGCTGAGTGCCGAGATTTTCAGTGCGCCCATCTCTCCATAACTAAAATGGAGAAGTAGCTCGCGCTCTGATTGGCTGGGATAAACCAAGCACCCGCTAGCTCAGCCAATCAGCTCTTTTCTGTCTTTTTAAATGTATTTTGAACTGTCCCGCCTTTGATTTTGATTGGTCCAAACTTCTCCATAGGATATAATGGGACTTTGTCGCTCCTATTCTGATTGGCTGAGCTAGCCGAGCCCCCGCTAGCTTAACCAATCAGCTCTTTTCTGTCTTTTTTACTGTATTTTGAATTTTCCCCCCCGTGGATTCTGATTGGTCTAACTTCTCCATAGACTAGAATTGGGTCTTTGTCGCTCCTATTTGATTGGCCGAGCTAGCCAAGCCCCCGCAGCTTAGCCAATCAGCTCTTTTCTGTCTTTTTTACTGTTTTTGAACTATCCCGTCGTGGATTTTGATTGGTCAATCCCTTCCATAGGTTTCACTGTCGCTCCCATTCTGATTGGCTGGTTTATGCGACCAATGAGAATAGGTTTTCAGAATTTGAATTACTGTAATTCCTGGCAATTTTTCCCAATATCATAATTCTTGATATTGCGCCGTTTTAAGTTTTGGAAAAATGATTTTTTTTTTTAAATATGTTTATTTTTTACCCTTCAGGCTCTTTTCCGACCCCTGTTTTCGCCTTTATAAAGGCGATTTTTTCGGAATCATACTCCTGCTGCGATCTTCTATCTGCTTCCTCGCATGTTCGGATCCTGCTTCACTTCGCCTCTGTCGGAGGATTTAGACCAAAAAAAAACAGGTCTGACTGTCGGAGCTGCCGAGCGCTGCACTGCCGACTCGCCAACGTGCATGCCTCGGAGTTGTCGAGCGCGCCGCGTCCCGCAATGCCTACCCCACGCCCACACCGCGCCCACTGCCCGCCCCTTCATGCGGGCGCAGCTGAAAGTGGCGAACGCTGCCTCTAACACTGAATCCCCGCGTCCGACAGTGGAATTCGGGCTGGGAGGCGCAGTATACGCCAAAAAACGGGCGAAAAACCCGTTCATACATGTCGCCCAAGGTTCTTAGTAACAATTTGATCAAAGTTTATAAGCACGCTTGCATCTTCACAATAACCTTTTTTAAGTAAATCCTAGACCTAGCTCCTTTGCTGTGGATCACATCACCTCACAGGCGTGGCCTCCTTACAGCACTACAACCACAAAGGAAGGATCACAAACGCTGACCTTTCACAGCTGCTAAG
>JAODAL010051346.1:0-26737 GCA_025379985.1 Phyllomedusa bahiana
TTAAAAAATTCCTTCGGCAGCCATAGTTCAAAAATACAGGGGAAAGTGGGAACTATATGGGGCAGGCCTTTCCCATTTAACCTGGAAAACATTTCGGAAAGGCGGCAGCCAAATCGTCAGCTTTTGCCCAGAAAAATTTATATAAGATTCTCCTCTTGGTACCACACCACCAGACATGCTACACAAGTGGTTTCCTCAATCCTCTCCTGATTGTTGGGGGTGTCGGGCGCGGTGGGGACCTTCCCCACATCTTCTGGGACGCCTGCCTTACAAACTTCTGGACTCAGGTGAGAGATCTACTGGGGCATTCTAGGGCTGGAGATCCCGCTTGATCCAATGATATATTTGCTTAACGGACCGGTTGAGAATCTTCCTAAGGTTAAGGCCAGACTGATGTTACACATTCTCACAGCAGCTAGATGCCTGATCTCGAGCAGGTGGAAGCAGACTATCCCTCCTGGAATCTCGGTTTGAACATAGAGTAAGGAGGTACGTCGAATGGAGCAACTGCCCAGCTTCTTTACACGAAAAAACCCTAGATCTCTTTGATGGGAAACAGGCCCCCTCTGGGACACATATTGGATTATTAACCCTTTGTGAAGCTTTACATTGAAAAATGCTAGGGGCCTCAGAGGCCCCCCTTCCTTCCCGTCCCCCCTTGTTGTGTCTTCCTCCTTTATGTTTTGTCTTGTTAACTGTGGTCTGTCCTTGAATGTAGCTCATATTTTTTCTATATTGCGAGGTTCATTTTTCCTATTTGAGGATTGAAGATTTGTATTACTCTGTACTATGATGAAGCAACAGCCTGTAGATGCCTCAAAGGGTTTAGATTAGGGTAGATCCTTGCTTTGAACCACTGAAATGGCAACTCTGTAATATCTGTTCTTTGATGTTATGTGTGTATTTGAAAAATTACAATAAATTTTCAATTGAAAAAAAAAAAAAGAAAATAAAAAATCCTACAAAAGTATTAACAGAGGTGAAATCTAAATTCCTAAGTAATTAAATAAATTTTCATTTTTTAAAACAAAATATATGAAAAACAAAAATATTAACTATTGCAGTACTGATTTTTTCTTATATACAATAATGTATTTCTGTATCAGTACAAGTTCAGTGACTCAAAGTCTCATTTCTTGAAGATGATGTCTATGTTGCTGACAAAGTATCTGTCACAGGGTATTAGCAGGAGCTCCGGTCACTTGTGTTCCCGGTTTTTAGATTTTAACCTTTTAACACAATATTGAATGCAAATGAAAGAAAGATTTCAAGGGTCTTGTGAGCTGTCAGACCTTTTCTCAAGTGCTTACCTCTGCACAATACTACAGAATTTAAGTAAGGTGCTGTTAACGTGGATAATAGCTTCCAGAAAATGCTGTCTTTGGCCTAGTGCCAGTAGTAGATGCTGCAGAACATGGTGTTACATAGCTTGTGATGCCGAAAAAAGACAGACATCCATCCAGTTCAGCCCATTGTGCTAGAGTGTTGATCCATAATTAATAAATGTAATTAACAAAGATGTGCCACTAGGACATATCAGCAAATGGGAGTAAATAATAATTGTCTCTTTACTTGCAGAATACAAGATAACGTTTTACACCTCATCATAATAACAGTATACATTGTCCATACAGTCCAAAGATGTACATGATAGCAGTATAGTGTGTTCTGCAGTCCAATAACACAAAATCAGTGCTCACGGACACAAAGCACTGGAAGTTCACTTGTTGTCAAAAGGATCTTTAAGATAAATTCGCTGCTGCCATTCGGTTGTTGTCAAACACTGCCTAAAAGCAGAAACTCATCTGCCATCCAGATACACCTAAAACAATAATCCTGTTCCAGATGTGTGATCCGCAATTATTTAGACTTCAGAAGGTCTTCCCAATTAAATGCCTGAGGATCGGATGTTTGCTCTTTGCTTTTAGGCACAGCTGGAAATATTGACTGCATTTTTTCTCTAAAGTCTTTGAGCTAAAGAAAAGAAAAATATGCACAAATGAAAAAGATTAAAACACCATGTGAAATAAATAAATGCAACATGGAGATTTTATAGTGAGCAACACCTTTCACAATAAAGCAGGAAAAATCTGGAACAAATGCAGGAAAGAATGGAGCATTTTAGAATTCACACAATATTTATTTTTCTTGTATGTGAATTTGGTTTTCTAAACACCGAATATGCACTGCAAACATTTCTGCAACATGTGCATATGCCCTAATATACTTAAAGGGAACCTGTCAGGTGGTTTATGGTACCCTATCTGACATCAGGATGTGAATGAGGGAGAGAAGCTGAGCTCTGTGAGATAAAGGCTTACATGGTTTGGATGTTTAGCGCAGGATCTGAGTAAAAAACGAAGGAAAAAAAATAAGTGAAACTACTGCTAACCCCACCCACATACAGGGATTGGCAGTTTGCTCTGTAAACACACTAATAAAAAGAATGTGGGCAATCACTGTATGTGGGCAGGACAAGCACCGAAATACGGCCTGCAAATATGGTAAAAAGGATGTTACCAGTAAAATTATTCTAGGATCATATTTCTTGGTACGTAATGTACACTTCATTTTACGGGTGACCAGTCATTTCTTTCAGGCACTAATGCGCTGAAAAATAAAAAAAGGTATACGAGACAAAGCTGCCTTGCGTTGAAAGTACACGCTGGCCAGCGCATAAGTGATAATGAAGGTGTATTGCGGAACATATACGCCATCTGAACATACCTTTAAGGAGTCCAATCATTTTTTTCTCTGCTTCTTACTCAAATCATGCTCAACATCATATAAACCTTTATAAATCACATGGCTTAGCTTCTCTCTCTCTATCACATCCATCTCTCAGATAGGAACAGATTTTAAAAAAAAAAAAGTATAAAATGTGTAATCAGTAGAGTTTGAAACACAAGAATGAGCCTGACAGGGAAAAGTGATTAAAATTGAAAAAAAAATCTTCAAGGTGTAAAGACATTTTGCTCCAACTTATGGCAAAAATAGAGACACAGTGTTTACATTCAAGTTATTTTGCTTTGACTCACACAAAAATGTAGAACCCATTTAGATTCAAATAGAATATGTATTATATGTTAAAAAGCCACTTCCTTAATTTTACCACAATATCTGAGGGTTTTTAATGCTCGACTTTTATAGAACAAGCAGAGAAAAAAAAAAGTAGAATCCATACCCGAATTCCATTAGCTTTCTATTTTGGTCTGTAACTGGTGGAAATGCTTTCACGCAGCTCATGTGGGAACTGGTGATTATGCCTTTGAAGTAGAACACTGAGTGGCATCAGCGTCACGCGGGCCAATTGGGACTCGTCTCTATCTTGGTCATGTCTTTCATGTAAGACTGCAGGGAATAGGATGCTGACTCGCTGGTAATGAATTACACGGATTAGCTGTGGAACGAGGCGATCAGAAACAGGCATGTTCTTGTTTTTTTACTACATCTCTAAGGTTCACTGGGACAGAAATAGCTTAGGAAATAATACCACCGTTTCCTTCGGCTTGTTTTGAAAGTGATTATCTAAATGTTATTCTTCGAGTAAACTTGATACAAGGATGTCTCTTGGAGGCATTAAGGAAAACAATTCCCAGGATAAATTCACGAATACAAGACTATTACAGGGGATGTGGGTGGTTATATTGTTTTTAAAAATAATAAAAAAAAAAATCTCTACCCTTTATAGTATTTTGTTAAAGGAAAGATGGCTTAAAAAAGTAAGCAATCACCCCCTCTACCATGGTAGAATACAGATTTAGAAAGACTGGTTCACATTTATTTTTGTTGCTTGAACAGCACCAACATTTCTACAATGTTTTACATACAGTTGTGCTAAAAAGTTTACGTAGCCCAGCAGAATTTTTGCTTTTCTGTCCTTTTTTTCCCACTCCTGGTTAGTGGTTGGTAGATGCCATTTATTATCAAACTACTGCATTTTCTCTTTTTAAATCATAACAAAAAAATTCAAATGACCCTGATCAAAAGTTTACATACCCCAGTTCTTAATACCGTGTATTGCCCCCTCTAACATCAATGACAGCTTGAAGTCTTTTGTGGTAGTTGTGGATGAAGCTCAGATAGTAAAGCTGCCCATTCTTCTTGGCAAAAAGCCTCAGTTCCTGTAAATTCCTGGGCTGTCTTGCATGACCTGCACGCTTAAGATCTCCCCAGGTTCTATGATATTGAGGTCAGGAG
Source organism: Phyllomedusa bahiana (assembly GCA_025379985.1). Taxonomy (NCBI): domain Eukaryota; kingdom Metazoa; phylum Chordata; class Amphibia; order Anura; family Hylidae; genus Phyllomedusa; species Phyllomedusa bahiana. Next base: position 4,201 of record JAODAL010051346.1, read on the forward strand.
ACTGAGATGACCACTGCAGAGCCTTCACTTTGTTCTGTTGTATCCAATGACAGGTCGACTTGGCTTTGTGTTTTGGATAGTTGTCATGTTGAAACGTCCACATACGTCCCATGTGCAGCTTCCAGGCTGATGAGTGCAAATTTGATTCCAATATTTGCTGATAACGTGCTGCATTCATCTTTCCTTCAACTTTGACCAAGTTTCCTGTGCCTTTGTAGCTCACACATGAAAAAAACTTTGAGATTCTTTGTTCACACGTTTTGATCAAAAAATGTTTAAGCTGCCCACGGCTTACAACGTGATCTCAAGTCGGGTGGTCCTACGCTATCTTTACCTTCTTTACCTCTCAATAGAGCCAAATTCAGGCCTCTCATTGGGTCAACTGACCTCCATTATCCAGAGAGAAAAATAAAAGACACCAACCTTGCAAACATGCTGCACTTATAACAGCCTGTGAAGGTGGGCAGAGTGCAAGAAACCAAAATGGAGGCATCCCTTCCTCCCTATATAAATTAAAAGCAATATATGCCAAACACAACATAGTTCTGCACACACAAAAAAAAAAATTCTGAAAAACACAATGTGAACCTGGGTGCCACTGGCAGGGTTGTGGCATATATATATATACACATACACACACACACGCACACCATTACCAGTGGCACACCACTGCTAAAAGGGCATACAATACATGGAAACCTCCAAAGAAACCTCCAAAGTTGTATTTGGCATATACTGCTTTTAATTTATATAGGGAGGAAGGAATGCCTCCATTTTGCGAGGTTGGTGTCTTATTTTTTCTCTCTGGATAATGGAGGTCGGCTGACCCAATGAGAGGCCTGAATTTGGCTCTATTGAGAGGTAAAGATAGCATAGGACCACACGCCTTGAGATCACGTTGTAAGCCGTGGGTGGCTTAAAATTTTTTTTTATCAAAACGTGTGAACTAAGAATCTCTAAACTAAGTTTTTTTCATGTATGATAGATAGCATAAATGCTTCTTTGGAGGTTTCCATGTATTGTATGCCCTTTGTAGGTCACACATCCCCAAAACATCAGCGATCCACCTCCGTGCTTTACAGTAGGAATGGTGTTCCTTTCATCATAGGCCTTGCTGACACCTCTTCAAATGTAACGCTCATGGTTGTGGCCAAAAAGTTTGATTTTGGTCTCATCACTCCAAATTACCTTGTTCCAGAAGTTTTGAGGCTTGTCTCTGTGCTATTTGGCGTATTGTAGGCGAGATACTTTGTGGCATTTGCGCAGTAATGGCTTTCTTCTGGCAACTCGATCATGCAGCCCATTTTTCTTCAAGTTCCTCCTTATTGTGCATCTTACAACAGCCACACTGCTGGTTTTCAGAGAGTCCTGTATTTCAGCTGATGCTATTTGTGGGTTTTTCTTTGAATCCTGAACAATTTTTCTGGCAGTTGTGGCTGAAATTTTTGTTGGTCTACCTGACCGTGGTTTGGTTCTTACAGAGCCCCTAATTTTCCATTTCTTAATCACAGTTAGAACACTGCTGACTGACATTAACAATGCCTGGGATATCTTTTTGTATCCCTTTCCTGTTTTATACAGTTCAAATACCTTTCCCGTAGATCCGTTGACAACTCTTTTGCTTTCCCTATGACTCACAATCCAGAAACGTCAGTGGCTGGATGAAAAATGCAAGAGTCTGTCTGGATCCCAGAAACTCACTCAGCTTTTATGCACACACTGATTACTAGCAAACAGGTCACAGGTGAGGATGTTACCTTTAGTAGCCATTCAAACTCATTTGTGTCAACTTCTATGCATGTTATCAGGCCAAAATCACCAGTGTATGTGATCTGTTGATCAGGGTCATTTGGATGTTTTTAGTTGTCATTATGATTTAAAAAGAGAAAACACAGTAGTTTGACAATAATTGGCCTCACCCAACCACTAACCATGAGTGGAAAAAAGGTTTTGTGTTATTCATATTCTCTGAAAAAAGGCCAAGAAAGAAAAAATTCTGCCGGGGTATGTAAATTTTTTTAACATAACTGTATATCGTCATCACTCACATCCACCCCCATTTCCAATGAGGTTTACAATCTAAATTCCCAAATTCACACACCAGAGCTAAATTTCATAGAAACTCAATAACCGATGATTTTTTTTTTCTAGTATGACATTCTGGAGAACATGCTTACTTTAAGTGAATATAAAATATTCCTTTTTATTTATAAAATGCATTTTTGCATGATACACTTTATGGGGCTGCAGAGTAGAGTACCATGTGTTTATCACTGGCAACACAGAAATACAAATGTCTAAGGCTATGTCTACACAGCACAGGTTTCTCATCGAATTTATGGTGGTTTCAATATTTAGAATCCGACGAAAATTCGACTGCACCCAGGGATGTGTAGACCTCAATAGAAAATCCGTGCTGTAATCTACACAGTTCGGATTTTTTACTGAGCATTTCTTAACTTAACTCTGCACACACATCCTTTGTTACACTCATCGTTAAAAGGGGCGATTTGTCAATCTGAGGTGCAAAAATGGATGATTATTGGCTTTTCGGCAAAGAGTGGCAGTATTTCTGAAACTGCGCAGTTTAGGAACGGTTCATGTGCTGCGTAAGAAAAGTGTATTGCAAGTCAAAACTCCGAATAAGCATTGTGGAAACCAAAGAGCCATTGATGTGAGAGGTGAGCATAAGCTACATGGGTGCGCAAGGGTGGACTGACTACACTGGATAGCTTACTGCCAAAATGAACCAGGAGGTACCAGATGTGTGTGTAACACAACAGTTCAGTGAATCCTTATGCATAGGAAGCTCCAAAACAAAAAGATGTTCAGTGTACCTTGCTAACAAGGTTACTTGGGCAGAAAAGGCTTTGGTTTTCACAGTATTATTGGAATTATACCTCCACTGATTGGAAAATGGTTGTCTTTTCCAAAGATTCAGGTTTTTTACTTTAGAAAACAAGCACCTAGCAACCATTGGTGGAAGAACACAAGCTGGTGGTGGTAGCGTTAGGGCCGGTTCACACGGCTTATTCAAGCCGTAATTGCAGCCTTGTTCTGCTGTTTTTCGGCCGTTTTTTCAGGCGGCCTGTAAAACTGAAAACCGCCTGAAAAACCGGCCGAAAACCCATGCAGTGGGGACATGCCCTAAGCCCCAATGTAAGTAAATACACAGTCTTATAATGTTAATAGAAACAATACTAACTAACAAAGAAAAAGAAACAAAAATGATATATAACCTACATAATAGGTGAATACAGACCAGCAGCACAAGGGTACGTCCGACGTGCTTTTCGCTGAAGCTTCGTCAAGGGTTAACAGGGGAAAGGAAATGAGGTACCATATAAAGTAAGAGGGAACCAATGGGAGCGGATAACAATAACAGATCAATGGTGTAGATTAAGGGCAAATTGCCAGTAAGCAATATGGAAGAAGTAGCATCAAGCAATGTAGGAAGAGACCAGCAGACCATATAATATGAAGGAAATTTCCTTCATATTATCTACTGGCAGTTTGCCCTTAATCTACACCATTGATCTGTTGTTAATATCCGCTCCCATTGGATTCTTCTTTCTTTATATGGTACCTCATTTCCTTTCCGCTGTTAATCCCTGACGAAGCTTCAGCGAAAAGCGCGTTGGGCGTACCCTTGTGCTGCTGGTCTGCATTCACCTATTATAGAATACTATATCATTTTTGTTTCTTTTTCTTTGTTAGTCGGAATTTATGCTTACTTGCTTTACTTACACACTGTGGGAGTAATTGTATTTGCTTTATATATTAATGTATTGTTTCTACTAGCATTATAAGATTGTGTATTTACTTACATTGGGGCTTACTTCCCAGCAGTTATTCTTCAGCAACGTCTTTTTATTTGTTTTTGTGTATTGTTATATTTTTTTAATAAAATATATTTTGTAATTTTTATTTGAGTTAATGTTTTTGTGTTTGTCGTTTTTCACACCAAAATATGAAACATTCCACTGAAGCAACTTTACAAACATTGCCTAAGGCTGGAATCACACGTGCAATTTTTAATGCAGTTGATCCTGTTCTCTATTTGATATATACACAGCTACATATAAGCCATATTCTAACTCCATGTGTAAATCCAGTCTAAAAGGATTTCATTAAACAAAGATTATGTTATAAAGATATGTAGCACGTACTCTAAATCTAGCTGGTCAGCTTACATAATGTTCTTAGCACCGGGCAACCTGTGCCTCATGTCTCTATTTTCTAAGCCCAGGGTGAATAGCTCACAAATAAAGTGTAATTTATTCCCCTTCTGTTCCTAGAAGTAAGCATGACATCAAGACAAACACTTCTGCCTGGGATCTTTGATAAACACAGTTCTCTCGGGACATTTATTTTCATGCCTTGAGTACTATGTAATGAGATATTTTCAGCTGCAATATCATACACCCAGCTAAATAGGACACAGGGAGGGAACAGCCTTAATGTTATTCTAACCAGTGAAAAACACTCTGCTGCAGCATAATAAAAATGTTCCCTGGCCTCCAGATGTAGTTTGCATGAAAATTTTACTTGCAAGGCTTTTAACATGTTTACTAGATAATTTATGTTCTGAAATCCTGAATTACTCACCTTGTGACACTGCAAGCACTATTCTTTAGTCTACAGTGTTTATAAAACTACTAAAGAAAGATGTGATTTCCTTTTCTACTAAAAAACGAAAAGAAAAAAAAAACCTTTATTTTTTTTCTTTTGAAACAGTCACTGTTAGATGATTAAATGGGCAGGTTGGAAAATAAAATGTATGGCTATATTGCTACAGAGAGAACCCTCCCTTCTCCATAATAAGGGTATGATTTGGACATCGATTCTGAGGCAGATTCAGTAATAATTAAGCCAAAAGGGTATGCTCACACGATGTACTGCAGCGCATACAGTACATCGTGTGTCTCGGGAGCTCGCACTGATCAGCGCGTACTCCCGCAGCGCCGGGGGGGGACCGGCAGCCCGCCGGTCCCATAGACATGCATTTATTATCTCCCTGCGCATACAATACGATCGTATTGTACGAGCAGGGTGAGGAGGCGTAATCCATAGTTCTCTGTGAGAACTATGGATTACCGTATTGCCCATTTAGAGCGCAAATACGCGGCGAAATGCGAGCCGAAAGTATGCAGTGTGAACAAAGCCTTAGAACCAGCATCTAATCTGAATTACATTCTTCCCTATGGAAAATCAGCATCATTGTTCACGCAACGCTGATTTTCCTCAGCACTGAAAAAGAATGAAAATGTCAATTCTTTGAGGCAGATTCTGCACCTCACATTATTGTATATACAGGTGTGGATTTTTCATGAAATTTTTATTATCTGGGTCCGTCTTTTAACCCCTTAACGACATTGGACGTATGAATACGTCCTAATGCCGGTAAGGGGCTTTGTAACGGGATTGCAGCTAACACTTGGCAGTTACAGCGTGGGAGGGTGCTGGTGCCATCCCGCGCTGTTTAACTCTTTATATGCCACGGCATCTAATTCAATGAAAAACTGTGCCGCACACTGTTCCTCACTTTGATCTGGGTGCCCGTGCGAAATCGCGGGGCCCAGGTTGCTTAACATGGCAGCTGGAAGACTTCCGAGGGCTTCCATCACCACCACGCTTAAGATTTTGCTACTTCCGACCCAGACAGGAAGTAGTAAAACCGCCATCTTTGTACACCCTAATGCATTGTAATACAATGCATTAGGCTGTATAAACGATTGCTTCCTAGGGGGACTCAATTCTAAAGTTAAAAAAAAAAAGTTTTAAAGTGTAAACATTTTTTTTAAAAAATATTAAAAGTTCAAATCAGCCCCCTTTTGCCATTTTACAAATAAAAAAAAATAAAAAAAAAGTTACACATATTTGGTATTGTCCGAAAAAAGTCCCATCTATAAAAATAGAACATCAATTATCTTATACACTGAACACCATAGAAGATAAAAAAAAAAAAAAAAAAGCCAAAACTGTGGTTATTTGGTCATTTCACGTCCCATAAAAATGGGTATGAGCTCATGCTGCTGATTCCATGGGGGCAGGAATCAAATATGACATCTATATTTGTCAGAGAGCAAGGAGTAACTCGTGTTCATGATGGAGAGAAACATCAAATATCCCTAAGAGGTTAGAATTAGTTTAAAGGGAATCTATCAACAAATATTTTTACTAATTTATTTTACTAAAAGAGATACTTAAACATATTCTTGTCTTCTTAGCCATTTTAAATTTTGAATTGTAGATTTATTTTTCATTCTGATGTCTGTATATGATGAGGGCAGCCATCATGCCTGAGCTGCTTTTAACAGCATTTAGATAGATGCTTTACAGCAGCTACATGGACATAGGAGCCTGTGAACAGGAGCAGGAGTGTTTTCTAGGTAACCTCCGTGATTTGGGCAGAAGTCAGTGTGCAGGGTGGGGGAGTTGTGACTATCTCTTGTGAATGGTAGATCCTGTGTTAGCTATACACATTTGTGTCAACTTTCAGTGTAACCCTGCCTATGCGGATGATGAGGAGACTGCTAAAAAGTTCTCAACAGATATGTCAGACTATTATTAGTCCTAGTGGCAAAATTGAAAACAGCAGGATTTCAGGATTTTTCAAAACATAAATGATGGCAATATGAAAAAAAGGTTTAAATTTAAAAAAAAAAAAAATTTAAATGTAAAAAAGCGTTTAACAAAAACAAGAGTTAAACAATAGGTCATTTTTTTTGATGACACATTCCCTTTAACATTGTTAAATTTCTATGAAGAAAAGCAATTTAATCCTACCAAAAAATGCAAAACAAAAGTGAAAAAATACAAACAAGTTCTTTAGTATACATAGTGTATATAACAACTACCATAAACTTTTTCAGTATGCAAGCTTTTTACCTTTTCGCCTGGCTGTTACTAACCCTGCATAAACTGTAATGTAACAAAAGGGATCTGTTTATTCACAGACTGTTATTGTGTATCATCTTAAACCACATAATTTCATAAGATAAGATTTATTAACTCCTTAATGGGTGATTGAAGCATTGCCTGGGAAATGAAAAGAGAAGACTTGCAAGGCCTGTAAAAAACGTTACAGTTGTGCTGCATTATGATAAACTAATGCACAGTAGTGACAAGGGAGCAAGGAGAAGGTTATGCATGAAAACAGGAAGATTAAGTATTAAATACACACCAGGAGAAGTGCTGTAGAAATAATGGACTCCCGAGAGCTCCTTTAGTTACATGGCTTACAAATAAAAAGGCTAATAACCTACAGCAGTCTGACTGTCTACGAACGGTTTGGTTTCTTGGTAGAGAAAACATACAACGCAAAATATGAGCAAGAATAATTGTCAAGCAATGATAGGAACAATTCTGCCTACAATGAAACCTTTACCAAGAAACTTTAGGGCCATATGGAGTCCATCTTATAATCTGAAATATTGGCAATTAAACATACATATTTTTGGTAATGTTGGCTTCTGTATTTAAAAAAACAAAAAAGACAGTGAAAGGAAACTTACCGTCTTTAAATGTTTATCTATGAGAATATAACCAAGTAAATGTATTGGAGAAACCATGACTGAAGACATTTGCCATAGCTAAGACGGGTGCTTTTAACAATACGCAGTTTGGCACAGGCTCATAACAGGTTCTATCACCAAAGACTTAGATGGCATATGGCCAGGATAGGTGTGGGTCCCACCTCTGGAACCAGCATCTATTTTGGAAAAAGTCCTTGGATGTTACAGAGCAGACTGGAGAGCCAGTTACGCTTGCACACAACTCTCCATTCTGTTCTATGGGAGTTCCGAGTACAGCCAAGCAGTGTGCTTGTCTCTGCTTGGTACTCTAATGGAACAGAATAGAGAGCTGTGCACAAGCGCGACCGGCTCTCCATTCTGCTCTATAATTTTCAGAGGCCCGTTTCTGAGATACCCTGTTTCCCCCGAAAATAAGACAGTGTCTTATATTAATTTTTGCTCCTAAGGACGAGCTAAGACTTATTTTTAGGGGATGTCTTATTTTTTAAGAAAAATAATTCACATTTATTGTTGAACAAAACATCAACATGTATTAATATATAGTAGTGATTTCATCACAAACATCAGCAGAAGCAGCCAAACTCTGAATTGCATCCAAAAAAATGCACTACGTCTTATTTTCGGGGGTGTCTTATTTTCAGGGAAACAGGGTAGGTGTGGGTCCCACCTCTGGGACCTGCACCTATCAGACATTGATGGCATATCCTAGTGATATGTCATCAAAGTCTATGGTGGTAAAACACCTTTAACCAACAATCATGAGCAGTAACCTGACAAAAAAAAAACCAGGAAAACAAAAAATGGAATATATTATAATATCTGTAGATAAGAAAAGTAAAGTCAAATTTAAGCAGTATTAACTGTTTAAAATTACAATATGCGCTTAAGAGTTGTTAAATGGTTCCCTCTAAGTTTTTTTTTTTTAATTTCTGGGGAAAAAAAAAAAAATCTTCCATCTCCCCCAAATTAAATACTCACACTGTGTACTCCTAGTGCTTTCCATACAGCAAAGCTGATTAGTCCAACTCCACACCAGGCATATAGAGAGCCCCATCCTAAAGCCCTTAGCGCAAGCGATGAACCACTTTCTGGCAAGGCAACTGTTGCAGTGGCTCCCTAAAGAAAATGAAACACTATTAGATGACTGTAAGATGTATACCCATTTTTAACTTGTAATATTAACTAAATTCCTTTTGATAACTTGCCTAAAAGGGAATCTGTCAGCAGTAAAACTACATCCAGTGTGTAGTGCTCTTTAATAGCTCTAGTGATCCCAAGCATCGGGATTTAAATATTTAACAATTTTAAAGTTTCTGTGGTCAGAACAGAGTTTTGTTCAGTTCCAGCATTAAAATTTACTTTGTGTAGTGCTCCAGATTAACCCCTTAACAACAGCTGGTCAATTTTTTGGCTCCTCATTTTCTTCCTTCCCGCCATCCAAAAGTCATAACCTTAAATTTTCCATCTACGTAGATATATGAGGGCATATTTTTGCGGGATAAGCTGTACTTTTAAAGGCACCATTGACTCTACCATAGAATGTACTGGGAAAAAAAAAAAAGTGGAGTGAAATGCAAAACAAACAAAAAAAACAAAAAAAAAACCACACAACTTACTTGCGACATTTTTTTGGGTGTTCACTCTTCAGTACAAATGATGTATTATCTGTATTATGCAGGTCAGTATGATTCCTTTGATACCAAAATATGTAGGGCTATTTTTTACCTTTTAATAAAATTTTTTAGTTTCGAAACCATGGTCTGTCACAGAAATTACTAACATTGAAAGGGTTTTCCCATCGCGCGGTTTCACAGAGTCTTTTCTTAAAGGTTAAAATTGGACAATAAAAATATATTCACACACTTTTATAGCAAGCGTATAGGGCACGTACCATAAACACCATTATACGCCTGGTGTTTCAGAAATATACACTGGCCAGCATGTACTTCTAAAGTGCTCTGGCCGGGTCCCCAAGGTGGTGAAATAGGAGTCCATTTTGGTGGAGTAGGATTTGTTATAAAATTAACTGGCTCCAAAAACATATAATACATTGGTACAGTTAGTTCAATGCAGTGCCAAGAGCAAGAGGAATTGGGTCTTGCCAGTGCTCCTGCTACCATATCTTAAGGATGCTTTCACACGGTGTGTTTTTGATGCATTTTTTTGGATGCGTTTTTTGTGCAACAATGTATATCATTAATTGCTGTGCCTTCCTGCACAAAAAAAACGCATCCAAAAAACTCCCCAAAAACGCACCGTGTGAAAGCACCCTAAATCTCATCAGATAAGGAATTTAATTTTGAAAAGTATTTGGATGACACGGAGCAGGCAAAGAGTTGAGGCGGGGAAAAGATTCCACTCCAATAGCAAACAGATTGACCATATGTCAGCAAAATTTGCTCTCAAAGAAGTAGAAGAGTTCAACCATTCATCAAAACTGACTGTGCCTGAGGCAATTCCTTTACACCCTGACATTGTTGCCCATGTGGTCACCGCTTTGCCCCAACCCAAGTTAGTGTAGAGAGGCTGTTCTCTAGCCTGGAAATAATGAGATCAGATTTGATGTAATTTATGAAGAAGGCTCTAATGGAGGCGATACTATTTATCAGAACAAATTCATACTCCCCAAATGTTATTTAGGATGATTTTGTTGAAAACTGCATATCACACTTGCTGCAGAGTGTTTGATATTTACAGTTTATTAAAGTTTTTTGTGTTCTAATGTTGTATCCAATAAATATTTTATGTTCTACCTAAATAGCTTGATTATTGTATAAAAAGCCTGATGTTACAATTTTACTACAGTAAAGTTATCAATTAAATATGCGCCATGAATGAGGGAGTGGGAGTTAAGGGAATTGAGTCGTCGGCGCTTTGGCTTACCGACTCCACAGCCCTGCCCCCCATTCAGCTTATTTTTCATCGAGGAAATCGTTGGCTAATCATAGCACTCAATGAGTGCTAAGATTTGTGTTGTCGATGTATCTCATCAGCAACACAAAAGCTTTTTTATTTCTTAGGGTATGTTCACACGGTGTATTTGTGGGTCGTACTTCCGGAGCATTGCAGTGCAATTACGCCCTGAAGTACAGCCCGCAAATACACCGTGTGAACATGCCCTAAGAAACAAAAAAGCTTTTGTGTTGCTGATGAGATACAGCAAGGAGCGACTTTGCTCTTAAATGAAGCAAAATCAGAACAGTAATGTATCTGGTAATAAAGATGTAGGCAAAGTAAATAAAGATTAAAGCCAATCAATGTGTTGAGAATACTCCTTGGTATCTTTACTTCAGCTTTGGTAGAGCTATTCAATACGTTTCCAGATTGGGCACAGCTTTCACAGATTCCATTTGAAAACATTGCAAACTATAGTAAACCACAAATATAATAGGAATAAAAATACGGCGGCTACGGTTTTTCAGGCGGTTATCGGTTTTGCAGACCGCCTGAAAAACCGGCCAAAAAGGAGCACGATGGTGCTCTATGGAAAACCCGTGCAGCAGTCTCCACTGCACGGGTTTTCCGCCCGCGGGCCGTTCAAAAAACAGCGAGCATGTTCATTCTTCCGTCAAGTGTCCGGACGGAATATTAACACCTCAACGGGAGGGGAGATGGATGCTCTCCACTCATCGCAAAGAAAAGCCCCCCCACCCCACCCGCGCGGCCGTGGGGACGGCAGCAAAACCAGACACATACCAGCCGGATAAACCGACCGGTATTTGTCCCTTGCAGTGTGAACGCACCCTTAGGCTTATATTGCTGTAGCCTAACTTGTAATTTGTATGCTATAGTACAATCATGTAAATACGTTTGACAAGCTTTTATTCTAGTGTGATCACAGCCTAATACACCTAAACATGTAGGGAAAGGTAAATAAAGACTTTTACTAAATACCTTGCTCTTTTGCTATTGCCCTGGTCAGGGGATAAGGAATTTTGTCTTCTGAGTACTATAGACCCACCCACAGCATAACTGTGCCAATCAGCCACCAGACATAATACTCTTTTTATGAAAAGCATGGGGAGAAATCACCTTTAACATTAACAGTGGGAACCTCTGCCACATAGGTTATTTTGCTCTCGCTGAGGGCAACATAAGCTAATGGCAGACACACTGGGGCACATGAGCTATATGCTGCCAGATTTATGAACTAAATGCTGCAAAATTGCTGTACATTACAAAATAAGTGACAGACCACTTAAAACAATGGGCCTCATTTATCAACAGTAAAGACTGTCTTTGTTACCTATGTCAACCAATCAGAGCTCAGCTTTCATTTTATAAACTGCTCTGGAAAAATGATAGTCTAGCTCGGATTGGTTGCCATGAGCGACAGACCGTTTTACTGCTAAACAGTTCTGATAAATGAGCTCTAAATGGGGCACTTTGAATAAGGCCAAAAATAATGGTGTAGATACATTATGAGCCGCATGTATGAAAACTGTCTAGGTCTAAAACTCACTTTGTTGCCCATAGCAATCAATCAGAGCTCCCCTCATTTTTCCAGAGCACTATATGAAATGAAAGGGGCACTCTGGTTGCTGTGGGAAACAAAGTTTTAGACCAAGACAGTATTCATACATGTGGCTCTATGTGTTTAAACCGTTTCTACACTATATTTACTATTTTGCCATAGGCAAACAAACTCACACGGCTTATTTGGGCACGGATTGGCGCCGTACTCCGCGCCGGATTTGCGCTTCAGTACGGCGCCAATCCGTCCCTGTCATTTCGGTAATCCACTGCTCTCATAGATAACAGTGGATTCCGTCGCTCCTCCCTGCTCGTCGAATCCGCCGCGGGGGGAGAAAGTGACATGCACATTATTTACGGCGCGGACGCGCCGTAAACAATGCATTGTCTATGGGGCCGGGAGCGGCGCCCCCGCCGCGCTCCGGCCCCGCCCCCGTCCGCCCCTTATTCACAGCGGATTTGTGAGCTCAATACGGCTCACAAATCCGTCGGGAATAAGCCGTTTGAACACGGCCTATCAGTTCTCAATCTATAAAACACTAAAACTTAACTTTTATTATGTATGTGCATCCTACTTGGGCAGTTATCCCTATCTAATGGACATAAAACATATAAGGCTTCCTTGTAACACCCTCTGCAGTGGGTGATACTTTATAGACGGAGGTGAGAAATCACAATTTAAAATGTCATGCCTGACCTCCCCAACATGTTTCACCACCTAAACTGGCTTAATCAGGGGTAAGAGGTTCAGTCCGGTTGAAGCCAGATTAGCTGGTGAAACATGTTGGGGAGGTCAGGCATGACATTTTAAATTGTGATTTCTCACCTCCGTCTATAAAGTATCACCCGCTGCAGAGGGTGTTATAAGGAAGCCTTTTTATGTCCATTAGATAGGGATAACTGCCCAAGTAGGATGCTTGGGATCCCTTACTGGAGTTAGTAAATTACTGTATATATAAGGTTTTCCTGTTAGTAGGCGGGGTTCCACCAGACTTGATAATGGAAAGGGAGTTATTCCTTCAGAGGTAGGAAGGGAAAAATTGAGAGGTTAGAAATCAGGTTTTTAAGTAGTGTGTATAGATGTTAAGTACATAATAAAAGTTACGTTTTAGTGTTTTATAGATTGAGAACTGAGTTCAAGTTTGCCTATGGCAAAATAGTAAATATAGTGATTAATAGTCACTCTCTCTGTTCTCTTGCGAGATTCCCATTTTTTTGGGAGATTATTAAACAGTTTCTAGACACTCTTGCACCTTGTCCAACAAAACAGGCATGGCCTTAGTAAAAGCATGGCTTAATAAAAAAAAATTAGTGTTGGATAGCATACAACACCAAGTGCCAAAATCTTAGCGCAATTGGCGGCATGAAGTAACCTAACGAATAGAAGGTGTAAGTCTTACACAGTATTGATAAATCTGCCCTACAGTGTCTGCCACTAGGTTATGCCGCCCTTAGGCTATGTTCACACGGCTGATTCACGCCGTAATTGTGGGTCGGATTTAGACCACAATTACAGCGTGTGTGCGGGGGCAGAGGGGGGGGGGGCAGCTCGCCGGCCCAATAGACTTTCATTATCCACGGTGCGTATACCACCGTGAATAATTGACATGTCACTTTCTCCCCGCAAGAGGAGACGGAATCCATAGTTCTCTATGAGAATTGTGGATTACCGTAATGACAGGGACGGATTTCAGCCGTATTTGCACGCAGTACGGCGCGCAATACGGCTGAAACCCGTCCCAGAATCAGCCGTGTGAACATGCCCTTAGTGTGACAGTTTACCTTTAAATCCACACTATCCATCTTTACCAGCACTTGGCACTTGATTTACTGTACAAGATAAAATAATACACTACACTTTTATGCTTGGTACATAAAAAAATATATTACCACAATATAGACCAGTTGAGTCTTAAAGAGACTCTTTGGCGTATAGAACCCTATGACTATACTGCGGTATATATCGGAATACCTTGCATGTCCAAAACTTGATCAGAATGAGTGCTGTCTTTCCTCGCTAGATGAAGATGCGCTTATATCAAGTCTTTGAGCAAGTCTTCAGACATGGGGAAAGACCGTGCTCAGCTAAGCGCCTCTATCCACCCACTCTATATAAAGCAGACAAATGGGTTTTATCACAATGCTGTTTCACTTAGTTACTAGCAGTTTTACAATCACTCTGTCTTCTCAGGCTGTGGGTGGTTTCACAGCAGTGATTCGCATTAATAGCTCCTCTGTAAGTAGTGGAGCCACTGAACAATACAGGAGATGTTATCTCTTCAGTAAACACAAGGTACATGGGCTGTGAGGTCTGAAAACAATGGCTTATCTGTAATCTTGCTACAGAATTAGTTTGCTCCTAAGCTCAGTTCATCCATGGGGCGATGTAAGTCCCTGCTCTAAATTCTTTGCGCTAATCAGATAACAGAGTTATGGTCAGGCACATAAAATCTCTTATCTCATAACAAAAGTAAAATCTATGGATCAATGTATTTAGAAAAAGTCTTTACCTGTCCCTTCATGTTAAAAGCGAACATATGCAGTGAAAAAACCCCTTTAACACACATCTGTTTCCCAATGCAAATGTACTGTACATGTTGCCAAGAGGTCAACGCTTCTAACATACCACATTATGTAAAATGGGGAAAATAAGTACACTTGCGATTTTGCAAGTTTTCCCAACCTACAAAGAATGGAGGGGTCTGTAATTTTTATCATAGGTACACTTCAACTGCGAAAGACGTAGTCTAAAACGGTGTGGTGGGTGGGATTAAAAAATTTTAAATAATTAAATATGCATCTTATTGCATGAAATAAGTATTAGACAACCTACCAACCAGCAAAAATTTCTGACCGTTTTTTTTTTAAAAGAAGCCCCCCTACCTGCACTCTTACCTGTATTAAATTGCAGGGGCGTCGCTGGGCAATTCATTCGGGGGCACGACCCCGAATGAACCCGCCCTGTCCCCGGTCTGGGCGTCTCCAGGCCGTCCCGTGGGCCTGGAGCGCCCCTTATGCGGGCGGGCCCCCCGATGTCCTGACTGCGCGGCCGTTTCACAGCACCGCCAGTCAAGGTCGGGAGGGGGAAGGACGAAACGTTTTCCCCCTGTCTCCTCCCTTAGTACGGTGCTCACCGAGCCCGTACATACATCTGAGCGTCGCAAGGGGGGTGACGCCCCTTTCGTCACCCCCTGCGACCTGGATCCCTAACCGGCAGAATCCGGCCGAGGGGATCCCGGCCCCCGAGACGGGGTAAGCAGCTGATGACATCACGCGCTTTTACCGCTCTCAAGCTGCGGCCAGGACCGCGGACCGGGCCCCCATTGGTAAGTAGGTTTTTTTATTTTTTTTTTATTAGGTAGGGGGCAGGGGAAGACACTGGCTACAAGGGGGGCAGGGCAAGACAGGCTACAAGGGGGGGAGGGCAAGACACTGGCTAAAGGGGGGCAGGGCAAGCCTGGCTACAAGGGGGGCAGGGCAAGACACTGGCTACAAGGGGGGGAGGGCAAACACTGGCTACAAGGGGGGGAGGGGGAAGACACTGGCTACAAGGGGGGCAAACACTGGCTACAAGGGGGGGAAGACATGGGTAAAGGGGGGGAAGACACCCGGGGTAAAGGGGGGCAAAGACACGGCACAAGGGGGAAAAGCTCAGGGGCATAATGGCTACAGGGGGGGTAATGGCTACAGGGGCAAGACACTGGAGACAAGGGGGCATAATGGCTACAGGGACAAGACAATAGTACAGGGGGGATAAAAGGTACAGGGGGCAAGACATATAAGGAGGGAAGACACTGGGTACAGGGGGATATATGGCTAAGAGGGCATTCACTGGCTACGGGGCATATATGGATAAGCGGCCATGTCACTGGGACAGGGGGGCTGTCACTGGTACAGGGGGATGTCACTGGCTCAGGGGGGATATGTGGGTAATGGGGCTATACTGGCTACAGGGGGCAATCACGGCTACGGGGGATTTATGGCTATGGGGGCAGTAACCCGGGTACGGGGGCTAATAAAACCCGACTCAAGGGGCTGTTACGGCTACAGGGGGGATATTTCTGCTAAAGGGGGGAAAAAAATAAAACCCACTACAGAGGGGAGTAAAACCGGATAAGGGGCTAATAACCTGGCTAAGGGTCTAAACCCCGGCTACGTGGGGTACTACCGGCTATAGGGGGCCAAATATTTTTCCTCAAGGGGGTAATTATTACATTTGGGGCCTATGATGGGGATTTTGTATAAGATAGGAAATTGTAGAGAAAAGCGATAAAAAAGGAGTCTAAGATTTTTTGTTTTGTACTTTTTCAGTGAAGAGTTGTGGACGTAGAAGTTGTCAGGCTCTGGGGCGTGGGATGAAGAGAAAAGAACAATCTTCAAAAACTTTTCCTGTAAGTCACTAATTTTAAACTGCAGTGTAATCATTAATTTCTCCCGAGCCTACATACAAAGGTTTTTCTCTTAAATATTCCCGCATTCACAATGAACGAAAAAAAAATTCCGTGTGCACCCCCCCTACTCAGAAAAACTTAAAGGGGCCCCAGCCCCGATTTTTGGGGCCCTAGCAACGCCCGATTAATTGCACCTGTCCACCATTCATCACACTCCAACTTTTCCACCATGCCCAAACCCCAAAAAACTGCTAAAGGGAAACCCGGGGCAAAATTGAGACCTGCCAAAGGGGGATGGGCTACATACAATACACAAGCCTTGGGGAAAGGCAACAATGCAATTATTTGGGGAAAAGAAACACAAGATGACTGTCAATCTTCCCGTGGGGAAAGATGATTCCAGAGAAAGGTCAGGAATCAGCCCAAACACATGGGGGAAAATGTCCTGAATAGGCGGAATTTGTCTTAAAAAAATACTGTTAAAACAAAAAACCTTCACAGATTCAAATCTTTAAGGCAAGCAAAGGGGCCCCAGCTCACGCTACACTGTCCAGGGGCCCTTTGAAGTTGCCCAAGACTACTCGAGATCCAAGGGAGGCATGGGAGAAGAACATGTGGTCAGATGAGACCAAAACATAACTTTTTGGTATCAACTCCAATCACCATTTTCAGAGGAAGAAAAAGGATAAGTACAACCTCAACACATTATACTTTGGGGGTGCTTTTATGCAAAAGGGACATGACAATTGCACCGTAATGAAGAAAGGATGGATGGGGCCATGTATCGCAAGATTTTGGCCAACAACCTTCTCTCCTCATTAACAGTATGGAAGATGGGTTGTGGCTGGGTCGTCCAAGATGAAAAGGACCTGAAACATAAACAGGGTAGCTAAGGAGCTGGCTCCGTAAGAAGCATTTCAAGATCCTGTAGTGGCTTAGCCAGTCTCCAGACCTGACCCCGATCGAAAAGCTGAAACTCCATATGGTGCAGCGACAGCCCCAAAACCTGAAAGATCTGGAGAAGATCCGTATGAAGGAGTGGGCCAAAATCCCTTCTGCAGTGTGTGCAAACTTGGTCAAGAACTACAGGAAAGGTCTGTAATTGCAAACAAAAGTTTATGTACCAAATATTGTATTTCCTATTGCATGAAATACATTCATATCCTGTTGTATGAAATACTTATTTCATGAAATAATATGCAAATTATCTAAAAATCATCAATGTGATTTTCTGGATTTTTTTTTTTGATTCTGTGTCTCACAGTTGAAGTGTACCTATGGGGAAAAAAAAAAAACCTCTCCATTCTTTGTAGGTGGGAAAACATGTGATATCACTAAGGTATCAAATACTTAGTTTCTGCATTGCACATAGGTTCACAGAGAGGAGACACATTACAAGTTGATGAATGAACAGAATTAATTTTAAAGAATAAACCGTATCTAAATAATTGGAACACTTTTTTTGGCATCTAGATGACTAATGAAAAAAAGTCACAGATCATGAAAGGGTTAGAGTGTTCTGTCCAAATGAGGCTGACCACTTTATCATATGATCAGTGTACCAGACCCATCAAGTCAAGCATTGTTTAGTAGTGGCAAACAGGTCTTATTCCTAAACTTAAACATTTGCAGAGAAAGAACTCATTGATAAAATACTAGTAACTACAGGCAGCTGATGCAGAGCAAGACAGTCAAAAGTTAGTTTAACATTTTATCAATGAGGTTTTTGAACAAAGCTGCACATGAAAGTATGACATCAGGATAAAATAAAAAAAAAAAAACCTTAAGGGTATACACAAATATTGATGCGCTGTGTGCATGTCAAGCTGTTGGATTTCAAAACAGAGCAGGTTTACCCATGTCTGTAAAATATAATTAGAGATTATTTGCATTCAAAACACAGAAATGACCAAATATTAGTGAATCAAAAGGTAATGTATTTGAGAATTAGGTTTCAGTTGTTGTGACACATTTGCGGTGACAAACCTTCTTTGCTTACAGAAACTACAACAAAAAGTAGTTGCCTTTGAATAGACTGCTCAGAAAAGGATGGTAAAACTGAATTTGTTATTTATCGAATAAACGGACAGTTCACAATCTGCTCCTGAAAAGCGAATTTGTAAGCAACATGACTATGACTACATGTCCTGTTATCTCTCTTGTGAAAACTGCCAATCTGGCTGAATAGAAACATTACAATATTTCTCTAGGTAAAGGAATCATTCAATTGTAGTAATCAAGAGGTCTCACAATCTAGTACCATGAAAAATAGTGGATGCCTCCGCTGCAGTGTTACAAGCTTTAACTTTGGCTCAAATTCAGATGTCGGAGCGTCCGTTATGTCGTCTCTACACGGCAGACTGTATAATACTGTTCAGAGTCTAATTAGAAGCCGACCAGTATTTTACAGTCTGTTGAAATTTTTTGTCCCGGTAACTGCCGCAGCCTTTTGCCGCAGCTTTCAGCTATCAGGCGCCTCCTGTTATAGAACAATGCCGTTTTCCGGCAGATTGTAGAATATGCTCTAAGGGTATGTTCACAAGGCTAATTTTGAGGCGTAATTGTGGGCGTATTTCGCTTAAAATGTGGCGAGGTGCGCGCCGCAATCACGGTAATCCATAGCTCTCATGGAGAACTATGGATTACGCGTCGTCCCCCCGTGCGTGCAATCCGATCGTATTGTACACGCGGGGAGATAAGTGACGTTACTTATTCGCGGCGATTATGTCAAAGGGGCCGGCGGGCAGATGGCCCACCTGTGCTCTGGGAATATGCGTCTCCCAAAACACCCGTACTGTACTCGCCGCAATTACGCCATATGAACATGTATAAAAACTGTCTTGGTTGAAGACTTTCTTTGTTGCCCATAGCAACCAGTCATTGCTCCCCTTTCAGTGCATATAGTGCTCTAAAAAATGAAATGGCAGCTCTAACTGGTTGCTATGGGCAACAAAGAAAGTCTTCAACATAGGCAGTTTTCATATATGCAGCCCTAAGGTTTTTGGTCGGATTTCAGATTTGAAATCAGGGATTAGAAAATCCAAAAGGTGTAGACAACAGCTCGGATTTTCTATTGCGGTCTATGGCGATTGTTTACAGTCCGATTTTGGTGGATTGTAAATACTGAATCCGCTATAAAATCTGACTGCAAACCAGTCCTGTGGAGACATAGCCTTAGGACCCTCCATCATAGATTTTGTTAAAAAAAAACAATAAAAAAACCAGACTTGCTATATTTCATATTAAAACAACTGACATGATGGAAACCTAACAGACCCCATTGTAGTCCATTAGGTCCGTCGGGCAATGTTTGTGTCAGTTTCTGTTCTTATGAAGAGACAGAAAGCCTGAAGCAATTTCGTAAATTGGGTAGGTTGTCAAGACAACTCACCTGTACATCTAACCCCTTAACAGCCATTTTATAGAGTTTATTCTACCTCGAGAGCAGGATATTATAAGGAAGATACATACGTTTTTATCATTTGAAACAGAATTTCGGAGGTAAACTAAAGAAAAAACTAAAACAAATTACTGCTAACTCCTCCACCCACCATATTAATTGACAGTGTGCTCCCTATACACACCAATACATTAAAAGCCATCAATCACTAAGTGGGCAGGGTAAGCAGAACTTTCACTGTTTCTTAAGTTTTGTCAACATTTTCTCTGCTTTTTACACATAAATTCAGCATCACATAAACCTGTGTATCAGCCATGTTGTATTATATAAACCTATATATCCCAGAGCTCAGCTTCGCTTCCTCGATCGTATCCTGCTCTCAGACAGGGTAGAATAAACCATATGACTGGTTCACTTTAATGACCAAGAGAATGTTTATGCTTTCCCGCATTCATTTAATAATAACTTTAATGTAGCTACATAAGGACTCCCCCCCCCCCCTTTTTTTTGGGGGCCTGCCAACTTTTTTTTTCTAAAGACTTTTGGGTAACTGTATGCGGTATCTGACGTATACATGCTTCCCTCGTCACACCTTGGTCTCCTATGCTTCACCCTCCTGTGTTATTATCCGCAGAAGAGACAGGAACCAGCTTTACTGGGAGCTCAGGTTACAGCTGCCCATTGCAGTCTATGGAGAGGAGGCCAGAGACTGCACTGGCTGTATACTGAGTGTTTTAACCTACTTCACAGTTGGGATAACAGTTACACTGCTACTTATTGTCCTCCATGCTGCTTCTTGAATTCAAGAATCTTCTGCTTTCATTTCCTTTCTCACCTCTTTCAATACACTTCTATGGGCAGCTGTAGCCTGATCTTTCAGAAAAACAGAATCTTTGTCTCCTCTACAAGACCGATTTTGTTAGTGGTTTATGATAGTGTGAACAAAAAAAAGAATGTTAGGCAACGTTCACACGACTTATTTTGGGACGGATTTCAGCCCGTAATTTGCTGAACTCCGTCCCAGTTATTACGGTAATCCACAGTTCTCATAGAGAACTATGGATTCCGTCTCCTCTCCCCGCTCGCGAAATACGGCGAGCTGAGAGAAAGTGACATGTCAATTATTCACCCCCGCGCCACCCCACCCCCCACCCCCGCTGCCGAGCACACGGCGTAATTGCGGGCAAAATCCGTCCCGCAATTAAGCCATGAATAAGCCGTGTGAACTCGACCTAAGAGGGGTGAGAGGAGGCTGAAAAGTGAATAAACTTTTTTCCAGTTGTTTTATAAGTATCTTTTGCTTTATATTTTATGCATTCCTCCATACTGACATTTATTTAAAATCAATTACATGATTATTTATTTCCCCTTTTTACTTGTTTACCATTAAAACAGAAGGTACGGTATATGTTTATTGTATGTGTTAAGTCGAGTGTGGTATATATAACATTAAGGTTTTAGGCTATGCACTGCGCTAAATATGGGGCGAGATACGTCCCAATAATGACGGTAATCCACAGTTCTCATAGAGAACTATGGATTACGTCTCCTGTCCCCGCTTGAACAATACGCCGAGCGGGGAGAGAAGTGACATGTCAATTATTCACGGCGTATACGTGCCGTGAATAATGAATGTCTATGGGGCCGGCGTGATGCTGCCCCATCCCACCCCCGAGTACACGCCATTACACCGTGTGAACATAGCCTTACTGTTTTATGTAACTTTTGAACAAAATATTTTATAAAATTAAATTTTATTTTGCTTTTTATAGTCTCAACGATTTTTTTTTACATAATATACTGTTATACGCCTACTTTACTGCTCAACCATATTAAATTCAAAAGCATCTTAAAAAGACAAACCTGCCTTAAAAGACACTGAGTAGATAGCCCGGAGGGATTCCATCAGGACCCAGAGGATCTTAATTACCCAGCAATTCCATTGCCAGGGCTGACATACTTGGCAAAGGGAGCTTGGATACATCACATATATCAGCATGGACTGAGGCGATTTAGGGTTGAGTAGCAGAGATCATTGTTGTCTCTCATCTCGGTCACTAGTGAATGCATAAATACAGCTTCTGTGACAATCACCAACACATGCAGGTCTGTTGAGATGCTTTTCACCCAAAAAAATACAAAAAAAAAAAACCTTGAAGACATGGGACAGGGACACTTTATGCATGTGGGAAAGGAATAAAAGGTAGTAAAATACATCATATCAAATTTTAAAAAAGGTTAACCATAAATGGGAAATGAAAAATAAACTTTAACTTAGTATGCAAACTAAAACAATGTGGAAGTTTACGTGTTGTAGGAGAAGCTTGTCAAGATGATTTCTCAAAGGATTCAGCATAAATGAAAAAGTTGAAATCCAATGCATTTCTGCAAATAAATGAGCTTGCAGTGTATTTGAAAGTTCACAATATGCTTGTTGTTCTGTGTGGAATTTGATTGTCCCATGTGTATGGGATTCTCAAAAAACCCACAATTCTCAGAAGAGGATTTAACAAGTTTTTTGGACACGTGGTTTCTATGCGGTTCTATTTATATTTTATAATATGTACACACACAAATATAAATATTTATGATCAACAGTATTAGGCTATGTTCACACGGCTTAACTGCGGGACGTAATTACGCCCCGCAAATACGCCGTGTGGACGGGGGCGATGCGGGAGCGGGGGAGTGAGGGGGGGGCCGGCACTTCGCCGGCCCAAAGACTTGCATTACAC
>JAODAL010051347.1:0-26736 GCA_025379985.1 Phyllomedusa bahiana
AAATTTTCGTGACACCGCTGTCCCCACACAGTGGTTTGTGGAGCAGTACTTTTTGGAGGCTGAATGGTTTTGGGGTGGTAGGAGGAGGAGGCGGACATTGGTCAGGACCCAGTTTGACAACGTGGAGGAGAAAGCGGGGTCTCCCGCCAATTGTTGGTGTGCCTGGCAGGAACACATTCACCCCGGGGCCAAAAAGGACATGTACTGGCCCCGACCCAGTTTTCAGCTCCCCGCGCCGCGGCCGTGCACCCTTTACATACCCATAAGCCAAGGGCTGGCCCCCTTCTGTTCACATATTTTATGAATGCTGGTACTGCCCTTTTTGGAAAAGAAATTGGGCTTGGAACCTCCACTCGGCTCGGCAAACCATTAGTTTTTCTGAACGGTGCAGATTCCACCATTTGGGGAACGAGGGCTGCAAATACCCAAAAAATTGGACAGGAGCACGTAGCTGCTGCACCCTTAGAAGGTTGGACCCTATGTTGTCTCTTTGCAATCCTTCGCTGAAAGATGCTGGCGCCCTGAGTATCGGGGAGCAGGGGCACTGGCCGGGGGGAAAAATGCAAAGAAAACATCCCTTCTGCGAGGGGGTGGAGCCTTTATGGCTCAATGCATGCGTGCCACTGGGCCTGCTGCTGCTGTTCCGGGAGCAGGGTGGCCACCCATTAGCCACGTTTCTCCCCGGCCCCCGGGGGTGACGCGCATGTGTTACCAGGGCCGGGTCCAACGTTTTCTCCTGCCCCCTTCACTTCTTGGACAGATTTTTACATAACCCAAAATTTGGTCATCCGGTGTCTAGCAAAGAATCACACCCCCGGTATCGGGTTTAAACCCCCAACGCTCCCACGAGTACACTACCCCGCTGCCTCACGAGCCCCCCTTTTCCGCACTTTCTTTGGGCCTCGAAGCGGTTTTTTTTCCCCGTGGGCCGCTTGGCCCCACCTACACTGCTGCTACCCTGCTACCCGGCCCACAACCCACTTGTGGGGTGCGCCGCGCCCGACCGCAAACTGCCCCTCTTTTTCCCCCACAGATGAAGCCCCCTTCCCCCCCCGGCTCCCAATGCGGTCGGCTACACATCATCTTTTGTGCTTCATCGCACTGCTGTCCTCATCATCGGTCTTTGGAGCAAGGCTGACCCCTCACAACATGACTCCCAGCCCCTCCCACTCTATACTTTTCGCACTGCTAAACACGGGTATTTTCCCCATTTTTTCGCTGCCAATGCTCTGCCTCCCCCTCCCAAAATTAAATTCCTCGCTATTTATTGGCATGGCCCAGACCACTGTGTATTTGGGCTGAGGGAACCCCGGATGGGGGGGCCCCCGAGGCCCCGGGTTAAACGGGTGGAGGGGCCCCCCCCCCCTGCCCCCCCTCCCCCCCAAGCCAACTAAGGGGTTTTTCTGACGTTTCCCACCGACTTTTTTGGGTGGGGTTTCAGATGTCATCGGAGAAATGGATGACCTAGTCAACCAATCAAAAAACCCTTGGGGTTTCTAGTCCACGGCCGCTAGATGACAGGGCAGTTGTGGGCCCCACCGAGTGCCCCCGCTTGCACTCCCCCTTCCTGGCGCACCTGGGCCTGGAATTTTTTTTGTCTCTGCCACCGCAGGGAAGAGCCTGCCCCACCTATCGTCTGACATAATTTTGTTCTGAAATGTACAGACACGTTTTTATGAAGGGTATTTTAAAATACACACCCCGTATTTTACTCCAAATGAAAACCCCGTAACAAGCTTGGGGAAACCCTTTGGGTATAACTTGCGCTCCCCCAAAGGGCAGGAAAAAAAAGACTTTATGTGCCGTTTAAAAACTCGGTGTTTTTACTGAATAAAAAAGCACAAACGGCTTTAAATTTAAACCTTTGGGTAAATTTTCTACAGAATTTTCTGTGGCGGGGGAAAAACAAAGTTTTTTTACTATTTCAACTGCGAAAAACGCTAAAACCCCCCAGATTTAAATTTCGCCAAACAAGACAACCAAAAACTCAACTTTGTAGCATTTTA
The DNA here is from genome assembly GCA_025379985.1 of Phyllomedusa bahiana. Lineage (NCBI taxonomy): Eukaryota > Metazoa > Chordata > Amphibia > Anura > Hylidae > Phyllomedusa > Phyllomedusa bahiana. Next base: position 2,007 of record JAODAL010051347.1, read on the forward strand.
CAATGGCGTGTTTTCTAAAACACAAAAAAAAAAATTTTTAAATTTAACCCTTTTTTGTTTAAATTTGGCCCCACAGGAAAAATGAAAATTTTTTGGGGGTGAAAGCGGTTTATTTTAGTCACCACCCCAAGAACAACAAGCTAATTACCCTGGGTGAAATTCGCCAAACAATTGACAACCCCAAAACGAGCTTTTGTTGTTACAATGGCGTTTTTTTTACGTACACAACAAAGAAAAAAATTGAATTAACCTTTTTCTTGTGAATTTGGGGGGCTGAAAAATTATTTTTTGGCTGTGAAAAAGACGGATTCTTTAGCACCAAACAGCAGAACAACGCTTAATAACCCCTGGGGTGTAAATTGCGCAAAAGAATTGGCAACCAAAAAAACGGCTTTTTAGCGTTTACAAGGGGTTTTTTACACTACACAAAAAAGAAAAAATTGTAATTAACCCTTTGCTTGTGAATTAGGCTACAGGAAAAAAAAGTATTTTGGGGGTGAAAAAGACGGGTTTTTTTAGTCACCACAACAGCAAACAACATTTAATTAACCCCCTGGATGTAAATTCGCCAAACAATTTAGCAACTACAAACTACAGCTTTGTAGGTTTACAATTGGGGTGTTTTTTACGCTACACAACAAAGGGAAAAAAATTTAATTAACCCCTTTGCTGTTAATTAGGCTGCATAAAAAATTTTTTTTTGGCGGTGAAAAAAACTTTTCTTTTATTCCCCCCACAGAGAAAAACAAGCTTAATTAAACCCCGGGTGTAAATTGGCCAAACAATTGAGCAGCCCAAACTATGGCTTTTTAGCGTTTACAATGGCTTTTTTCTACGCTACACAAAAGAGAAAAAATTGTAAAATTTCCTTTGCTTGTGAAATTAGGCTGCATAAAAAAATTTTTTGGCGGTGAAAAAAAGGTTTCTTTTAGTCCCCCACAGCAAAAAAACAACGCTTAATTAACCCCTTCATGTAAAATTGCGCAAAAGAAATTTACAAACCAAAAAACCACGAGTTTTTTAGCATTTACCCAAAGCGTGTTTTCTACCTACACAACAAGAAAAAAATTTTAATTTAAACCCTTTTCTTTTGAATTAGGGGACAGGGAAAAAAGTATTTTTTGGGTAAAGACGGATTTTTTTAGTCACCACAGCAGAAAAACAACTCTTAATTAACCCTGGATGTAAATTGCGGGAAACAATTTAGAACCACAACTACGAGTTTGTCGTTTACAAAGGGTGTTTTTTTTCGCTACCAACAAAGAAAAAAAAAGTAATTAACCTTTGTTGTGAATTTGGTACAGGAAAAATTTATTTTTTGGTGTGAAAAAAGACGGTTTTTTTTTTTTGTCCCAAACAGCAGAAAACGCTTAACAACCCCCGGATGTAAATTGCCAAAAAAATTGAGCAACCAAAAATACGCTTTTGTAGCGTTAAAAATGGCGTGTTTTCTACGTCAAACAAAAGAAAAAATTTAATAACCCTTTGCTTGTGAATTAGGCTACAGGAAAAATGTATTTTTGGGGGTAAAACGGTTTATTTTTGTCATTTACACAAAAAACAAAGATTAATTAACCCCTGGATGTAAAATTTCGCCAAAAAAACCAATTGGGAGCAACCCAAAAAAAAAACGGCTTTTGAGCGTGTTTCAATGGGGGTGTTTTTACGTACCAAAAGAGAAAAAATTTAATTTAAACCCTTTGCTTGTGAAATTGGCTACGGAAAAATGATTTTTTTGGCGGGAAAAAAGACGGTTTCTTTTAGTCCCACAACAGCAAAACAAAGCTTAAAACCCCCGGAGAAATTTTCCCAAAAAAATTGAGCAACCAAAAAATCGAGCTTTGAACGTGTAAAAGGGGGTGTTTTCTACGCTACACAAAAAGGGGAAAAAAAATTTTAATTAACCTTCCTTGTGAATTTGGGTACAGGAAAAAAGTATTTTTTTTGGGGGAAAGACGGTTTATTTTAGTCAACACAGCAGAAAAACAACGCTTTTAAATTTCCCTGGATGTAAATTTCGCCAAAAAATTGAGAACCAAAACTACAACTTTTTTGCGTTTACAATGGCTGTTTTCTACGCTCACAAAAGAGAAAAAAATTGTTTAAATTTAACCTTCGCTTGTAATTAGGCTGCAGGAAAAATGTATTTTTTGGCGGTGAAAAAGACGGTTTTTTTTAGTCCCCCACAGCAGACAAACAACCTTAATTAACCCCTGGATGTAAAATTTGGGCCCAAAAAATTAGCAACCACAAAATACGAGCTTTGAGCGGTTCAAAGGGGTTTTTTTTACGCTACAAACAAGAGAAAAAAATTTTAATTAACCTTCCTTGTGAATTAGGCTCATGAAAAATGTATTTTTTTGGGGGTGAAAAAACGGGTTTTTTTTAGTCACCACAGCAAAAAACAAGTTTAAATTAACCCCTGCATGTAAATTGCGCAAAAGAAATTTAGAAACCCAAAAACCACGAGCTTTGAGCATGTAACAAGGCGTTTTTTAAAACTACACAAAAAAAAAAAAAATTTAATTAACCTTTTCTTTTGAATTAGGCTACAGGAAAAATGTATTTTTGGGGGTGAAAGACGGTTTTTTTAGTCCCACAGCAGAAAAAAACTCTTAATTAACCCCGATGTAAAATTTCGGCAAAAATTTGAGCAACCACAAATACGACTTTTTCGGTTACAATGGGGTGTTTTTTACCTAACAACAAGAGAAAAAATTGAAAATTAACCTTCGGTTTGAAAAGGTACAGGGAAAAATTTATTTTTTTGGGGGTGAAAAAGAACGGTTTTTTTTTAGTCACCACAACCAGAACAACGCTTAACAACCCCTGGGGGTAAATTCGCAAAAAAAATTTACAACCCAAAAATACACTTGTACGTGAAAAAATGCGTGTTTCTACCACACAACAAGAGAAAAAATGTAATTAACCTTCGCTTGAATTAGGCTTTTCAGGAAAAATGTTTTTTTTGGTGGTGAAAAACGGGTTTATTTTAGTCATCCACAGAAAAAACACGATTAATTTAACCCCCGGATGTAAATTGCGCCAAAAATTGACAACCCAAACACGAGCTTTGTAGCGTGTTAAAAATGGGGTGTTTTCACGCTACACAACAAGAAAAAATTGTAATTAACCCCTTGCTTGGAATTGGCACAGGAAAAAGTTTTTTTGGCGGTGAAAAAAAAGGGTTTTTTTTTGTCACCAAACAGCAAACAAGCTTAACTAACCCCCGGATTAAATTGCCAAAAAATTTTGCAACCAAAAACTACGAGCTTTTAAACTTAATAAAGGCGTGTTTTTACGCTACAAACAAGAGAAAAAATTGTAATTAAACCTTCGCTTTTGAATTGGGCCACGGGAAAATTTATTTTTTTGGTGGTGAAAAAGACGGTTTTTTTTAGTCACCACAACAGCAAAAACCTTTAAATAACCCCCGGATGTAAATTGGGGGAAAAAATTGAGCAACCCAAAAAATTTCGAGCTTTTGGCGTGAACAAAGGCTTGTTTTTACGCTACACAACAAAGAAAAAATTTAATTACCCCTTTGCTTGTGAAATTTGGTACGGACAAATTATTTTTTTTGGGGTGAAAGACGGTTTATTTTAACACACAGCAGAAAAACAACGTTAATTAACCCCCCGGATGTAAATTCACCCAAAAATTGAGCAACCACAAAAATACGAGTTTTTACGTTTTACAATGGGTTTTTCTATGCTACCAACAAGAGAAAAAATTGTAATTAACCTTCGTTGTGAATTAGGTGCAGGAAAAATGTATTTTTTGGCGGGGGAAAAGACGGGTTTTTTTTTTTGTCACCACAACAGCAAAAAACGCTTTAAATTAACCCCCGATGAAAAATTTCGCCAAACAATTGAGCAACTACAAACAGAGCTTTTTAGGGGTTACAAGGCTTTTTTACGCTACACAACAAAAGAAAAAATTGTAATTTAACCTTTGCTTGTAATTAGGCTACAGGAAAAATTTATTTTTTGGGGTGAAAGACGGTTATTTTAGTCACCACGCAGCAAACAACGCTTAATTAACCCCTGGATGTAAATTGCGCCAAACAAATTGAGTAACCACAAAATACGAGTTTGTAGTTTTTACAAAGGGGTGTTTTTTACGTACCAAAAAGAGAAAAAAATTTTAATTTAACCTTCGCTTTGAATTACTACAGGGGAAAAATTTATTTTTTGGCAGTGAAAGAAGTTTATTTTAGTCCAAGGGAAAAAAACAAAGATTTAAATTTAACCCCGGGTGTAAATTGCGCCCAAAAAATTGAGAACCACAAACTACGGCTTTTTAGCGTGTTACAATGGCTTTTTTTTACGCTCACAAAAAGAGAAAAAATTGTAATTTAACCCTTTGTTGTAATCAGGCTGCAAAAAAATGTATTTTTGGCTGGAAAAAAAACGGGTTCTTTTAGTCACCACAACAAGAACAACGCTTTAAATTTAACCCCCGGATGAAATTGCGCGAAAGAATTGAGCAACCCCAAAAAAAACAGCTTTGTAGCGGTTACAATGGGGTTTTTTTTAACACACAACAAGAGAAAAAAAATTTTAAATTTAAACCTTCGCGTGAATTAGGGCACAGGAAAATGTATTTTTTTTCGGTGAAAAAACGGTTTCTTTTAGCACCCCAAAAGCAAAAACGCTTAATTAACCCCGGGTTAAATTCCCCCAAACAATTTAGCAACTACAAAAACCCAGCTTTTTACGGTTCAATGGGGGTGTTTTTACCACACAAAAGAGAAAAAATTTAATTAACCTTCGCTTTGAATTAGGCTGCATGAAAAATGATTTTTTTCGGGGAAAAAGACGGTTTCTTTTAGTCACCACAGCAGAAAAACAACGCTTTAAATTTCCCCCGGATGTAAATGCGCCAAACAATTGAGCAGCCACAAACTTTACTTTTTCGGGTTTCAATGGGGTTTTTTCTATGCTACACAACAAGAAAAAAATTGTAATTAACCTGCTTGTGAATTTGGCTGCAAAAAAATGTATTTTTTTTGGGGGTGAAAAAGACGGTTTCTTTTAGTCACCCCAGCAGAAAAACAACGCTTAAATTTAACCCCTGCATTAAAATTTGGGAAAAGAATTGAGCAACCAAAAAAAACGAGCTTTGTAGCATTTACAATGGCTGTTTTCACGCTACCAACAAGAGAAAAAAATTTTTTTAACCTTTGCTTTTTAATTTGGCTCAGGAAAAATTATTTTTGGGGTGAAAGACGGGTTTTTTTAGTCACCCCACAGAAAAAAAACTCTTAAATTAAAACCCCCGGATGTAAATGCGGCAAAAAATTGAGAACCACAAACTACGAGCTTTTTACGTGTTTACAAAGGGGTGTTTTTTTACGCTACACAACAAAGAAAAAATTGTAATTAACCTTCGCTTTTGAATTAGGCTACAGGGAAAAATGTATTTTTTTGGCGGTGAAAAAAACGGTTCTTTTTGTCCCACAACACAAACAACGCTTAAAATAACCCCCGGGGTGTAAAATTTCCCAAAAAAATTGAGGGGAACCAAAAATTTCGAGCTTTGTAGCGGTAACAAGGCTGTTTTTACCTACACAACAAAAAAAAAATTGAATTAACCTTCGCTTGTGAAATTTGGGTACAGGAAAAATGTTTTTTTGGTGGGAAGACGGGTTTTATTTTTGTATCACAGCAGAAAAACAACGTTTAATTAACCCTGGATGTAAATTGCGCCAAACAAATTGAAACCACAAACTACGACTTTGTCGGGTTTTTCAAGGCGTTTTTCTACCTACACAAAAAGAAAAAAAATTTAATTAAACCTTCGCTTTGAAATTTGGGTGAGGAAAAATTTAATTTTTGGCGGTGAAAAACGGGTTTTTTTAGTCCCACCGCGAAAAAACCCAACGCTTAATTAACCCCGGGGTAAAATTGCCCAAAAAATTGAGCAACCACAAAATACAAGCTTTTTTGCGTGTTACAAGGGGGTGTTTCTACGCTACACAACAAAGAAAAAAATTTTAATAACCTTCGCTTTGAATTTTGGGTACAGGAAAAAATTTTTTTTTTGGTGGTGAAAAAGACGGTTTCTTTAGTCACCACAACGCGAACAACGCTTACTAACCCCTGGGTGAAAAAATTTCGCAAAAAATTGACAAAGCAAAAACTACGAGCTTTGAGCGGGGAAAAATGGCATTTTTCTATGCAACAACAAGAAAAAAATTGTAATTTAAACCCTTCCCCTTTTGAATTACTACAGGAAAAAAAGTATTTTTTTGGCGTGAAAGACGGTTTTATTTTATTCATCGCACGAAAAAAAAACGTTAATTAACCCCCGGAGTAAACTGCACCAAACAAAGACAACCACAAAAATACGGCTTTGTCGGTTACCAATGGCGTGTTTTCAGCACACAACAAAAGAAAAAATTTTAATTAACCCTTTGCTTGTGAATTAGGCTGCAGAAAAAATTTTTTTTTTTTGGGGGGTTAATTTTATTTTAGTCACCGCAGCGAAAAACAACGATTAATTAAACCCCTGGATGTAAATTTGGCCAAACAATTTTTAGCAACCACAAAAACAAACTTTGTAGGGGTTACAATGGCGGTTTTCTACCTACACAACAAGAGAAAAAATTGTATTAACCTTTGCTTTGTGAATTAGGGGTTCGGAAAATTTATTTTTTTGGGGGGAAAAAGACGGTTTCTTTTTTCCCACAAAAGCAGAACAACCTTAATTAACCCCTGGATTAAATTCGGCAAACAATTTAGCAACCACAAAATACGAGCTTGTAGCGTTTACAATGGCGTTTTTTTACGCTACCAACAAGAGAAAAAATTGTAATTAACCCTTTGCTTTTGGGAAATTAAAGGGACAAAAAAGTATTTTTGGGGGGAAAAAAAAAGTTTATTTTAGTCATACAGCAACAAAAAACGCTTAAAAAAACCCCTGGATGTAAATTGGCCAAACAATTGAGCAACCACAAACTACGAGCTTTGTCTGTTACAATGGGGTGTTTTTTACGCTACACAACAAGAGAAAAAAATTTAATTTAAACCTTTTGCTTTTGAAAATTTGGCACAGGAAAAATGTATTTTTTGGCGGTAAAAAGAGGTTTCTTTTAGTCCCCCCAACGCAGAACAACGTTAAAAAAACCCCTGGGTTTAAATTGCGCAAAAAATTGAGCAACCAAAAAAAAAGCTTTGTAAAAGGTAATAATGGCGTGTTTTCTAGCTACACAAAAAGAGAAAAAAATTTTTAATAACCTTCGCTTGTGAATTAGGGACAGGGAAAAAATTTTTTTTTTTGGCGGTGAAAACGGTTTTTTTAGTCATCACAGCAGAAAAAAAAACGCTTTTAAAATTAACCCCCTGGGTGTAAATTCGCCAAACAATTGAGCAACCACAAAATACGAGCTTTGTAGCGTGTTTCAATGGCGGTTTTCACGCTACACAACAAGAAAAAAATTGTAAAAAACCTTTCCCTTTTGAAATTTGGTGCAGAAAAATGATTTTTTTGGGGGGAAAAAAAGGTTTCTTTAGCACCACAAAAGAAACAACGCTTAAATTAACCCCGGATGTAAAAATTCCCAAACAATTTAGCAACCACAAACTACAGCTTTGTACTGTTTTTAAGGCGTGTTTTTACGCTACACAACAAGAAAAAAAATTTTTTAATTAACCTTCGCTTGTGAATTAGCTACAGGAAAAAAAATTTTTTTTTGGTGGGAAAAAGATTTCTTTTAGTACCCAACAGCAGAACAACGCTTAACTAACCCCTGGATGAAATTTTCGAAAAGAATTGACAACCCAAAAAAACGACTTTTACGTTAACAATGCGTTTTTTCTACGTACACAACAAAAGAAAAAATTGTAATTAACCTTTCGCTTGTGAATTTGGCTACAGGAAAAAAAGATTTTTTGGCGTTAAAGACGGTTTATTTTATTCACCCCAGCAGAAAAAAAACATTAATTACCCCTGGATTAAATTGGCCCCAAAAAATTGACAAACCCAAATACAAGCTTTAGCGTGTTACAATGGGGTTTTTCACGCTACACAACAAGAGAAAAAATTGTAATTAACCTTTGCTTTTGAATTAGGCGAGGGAAAAATGTATTTTTTGGCGGTGAAAAAGACGGTTTATTTTAGTCACCACAGCGACAAAAAACCTTAATTAAACCCCCGGGTGTAAATGCGCCAAACAATTAGCAACCACAAAACGAGCTTTGTAGCTGTTAAAAGGCGTGTTTTTTACGACACAACAAAAAAAAAATTGTGATTAACCTTTGCTTGGAATTGGCTACAGGAAAAAAATTTTTTTTTGGTGGTGAAAAAAAACGGTTTCTTTTAGTCACCCAAAAAAGCAGAACAACGCTTAACTAACCCCCGGATGTAAATTGCGCAAAAAAAAATTTTAAACCCAAAAAATTCGGGGTTTGTAGCGTAAATTTGGGGGGTTTTCTACGCAACAACAAAAAAAAAATTGAATTAACCTGCTTGTGAATTAGGCTACGGAAAAAAGTATTTTTGGGGGGAAAGACGGTTTTTAGTCATCACAGCAAAAAACAAAGATTAATTAACCCTGGGATGTAAATTGCACCAAACAATTGGGCAACCCCAAAAATACAAGCTTGTAGCGTTTTACAATGGCTGTTTTCTACGCACCAACAAGAAAAAATTGAAAATTAACCTTTCCCTTTTGAATTAGCTGCGGAAAAATGTTTTTTTGGGGGAAAAAAGGTTTCTTTTTGTCACCCCCAACACAGAACAACGCTTAATTAACCCCTGGGTGAAATTGCCCAAACAATTGAGCAATCAAAATACGACTTTTTTTAGCGGTTACAAAAGGGTGTTTTCTACCTAAACAACAAAGAAAAATTTTAATTAACCTTCGCTTGTGAATTAGGTACAGGAAAAAAATTTTTTAGGGTGAAAGACGGTTTATTTTTGTCACCCCACAGACAAACAACCCTTTAAATTTAAACCCCCGGATTTAAAAATTCGCCAAACAAATTTAGCAACCAAAATACGACTTTTTAGGGGTTTACAATGGCGTTTTTTTCGCAACAAAAAGAGAAAAAATTGTAATTAAACCTTTGCTTTTGAATTTTGGTACAGGAAAAAATTTTTTTTTTTGGCAGTGAAAGACAGTTTATTTTAGCATCACGAGAAAAACAACATTTAATTAACCCCAGGAGTAAATTGCGCCAAACAATTGACAAACCCCAAACTACAGCTTTGTAGCGTTTACAATGGCGTTTTTCACCACACAACAAGAAAAAAATTGTAATTAACTTTTCTTGGAATTAGGGTGCAGGGAAAAATTTTTTTTGTGGTGAAAGACGGTTTTTTTTTAGTCACCCAGCAGAAAAACAACCTTTAATTAAACCCCCGGATTAAATTGCGCCAAACAATGGAGCAACCACAAACTACGAGCTATGTAGCTTTTTACAATGGGATGTTTTTTTTACCTACCACAACAAGAGAAAAATTGAATTTAACCTTCGCTTTTTTGAATTAGGGTACAGGAAAAATGTATTTTTTGGGGTGAAAAACGTTTCTTTTTATCACCACAACAGCAGAACAAAGCTTAAAAACCCGGTTAAATTGCACAAAAAAATTGAGCAAACCAAAAAAACGATTTGTAGCGTATTACAAAGGTGTTTTTTCTACCTACACAAAAAAAAGAAAAAATTTTAATTTCCCCTTTTCTTGTGAATTTGGCACAGAAAAATGTCTTTTTTTGGTGTGAAAAAAAAGGTTTCTTTTATACCACAGCACAGAACACGCTTAATTAACCCCCGGATTAAATTGCCAAAAGAATTGAGCAGCAAAAATAATGGTATTGTATTTTAAAACGCTGTTCTTTAAAAAAAAATACAACAGGAACAGGAATCACCCCTTGTTATTTAATGTCGTGGCAGATAGCATTAAAATTTTTGCAGTGCATGGGCGCCACTGGGCCAATCCAAACCCACAAATCAGAAATGAATTAAGAGAACATCTCTGAACAAGCTGAGACACCCCACAAAATCGCTGTAAAAAAATATTTTCATAAGACTATTCAACAGCCGGCGGGAGTACTTCCCTGCAGTACAGGGAAGGAGTGTGAGCCCCAGCGTGCGCCGGACTTTATAGTCGGGGACGTTTTACAGAATCCCGCCGGTTCTGATTGGCTTCATCTCGCACATGTCTTAGGCTATGCCTTCTTCCCCCAATTTCTTTGCCCCATGTAACCCCTGTGCTCGCACCATTTTTTTCAATCAAAAGCACACTTCGTTCACCCAAAGTCCCCCCAAACTTCACTTCTTCAGAACCGAAGTTTTTCCCGAAAATTCAAAAAAATTCCCCTGCTAGAATAATTCACCCCTCCTAGTTGTAAATTTGAAAATAAAAAAGAAAAAGATTGTTCCACCACCGAGAGCAAAACAGTAGCAATGCAGTTACATGGCATGAATCTGCAGAACTAATCGTATGCTAAATAGTTGCAAGTCAATTTTATGTATGAATGCCCAAAATAAATTTTCTATAAAATGATGGTTTTTGTCCAGTTTTAAACTGTAATGGGGGGGAGAAAGGGCCCTGAAAAAACAAAAGTTCAAAACATTGTTACCCTTCTGCTTCGCACCGTATATTTGAGATATATTATCATGAGCAGAGGTCACTTTCCAGTCTATATGATTTTAATTCAATGAATAAATTTTTTACCCGCCACTATATCCATGGGATTGGTGGGAGGGCCATGGGTGACCCACATACCCAGCGTCTGTACTTTGTCAGGATCAAAATATTTCTCTCTGTCAGCCATTTATCCCTTCTCCACAATTGCAGGGTGCTGGCGTCTATGCTGGGTCTGCCACCTTACCACACATGTTAGCATCTGTCAGACGTAAAAGGATGTATTATTCATGCCTAAGGGTATGTTCACAAGGCATGTTGAGTCCGTGTGAACATGCATTTTTAGATACGTGTTTGGATCTGTCTGAAACACGACATTTTCACTTTGAAACGCGCATTGGTGTTCACACGAGTGATCGCCGATGCGTGTCTCATTGCGTCTTTCAGATCCGTCTGGACATGTAATTTCTTGGTCCGAAAGACGCAGCAGGAGTCCTATAACTATAGGGTGCGATCCTGCTGCATCCAACATGCATCCAAGCATAAAGCTGCGTGTTGGATATGTGTTGCATTCGCTGGGTTTTTGGATCCGAAAATCGGATCCAAAACGATGTGTGAACAACCCCTAATATTAATCATAGTAGCGTATTATATTAATAAGCAAACAACCACATGATCAAATATCCCTGCACTGGAAAACAGTTTAAAAATGTTTAATAATGTTAAAAAATATACATATTTAAAAAACATTAAACAGAAAAGGGGCAAAAAAAGAAGCCCCCATGGTTTAAGGGTTGGGAAAAAAAAAGTGAAAAGTTTTGGTCTTGGACCCCAAGTGATTAAAAAAAAATGCTGGTCCTAAAGGGCAAAAAACTGTTCTTTGAGGAGTTAATCCGAATAGATGAGCATCCCATTAAGGTTCTGTTTATTGATTTTTCTTAAAATCTAAAAAACAGCCCAATGCAAAAAAGAAACACTTTCTTTTTCCTTGCTAGGGAAACCCCTTTTTTATAAACATAATTGGAGGGGTAAGGAGTTTTTAAATTTGGTTTTAAAGGGTTTGTTCTATTAGCTAATTTTTATGAGATTGGTTTGAAATCCGGGGGGGAGCTCTCCTCTCAGAAATTTTATTCTTCCCCACTGGAAAAGCTTTGACTCAAACAATTTTTTGTATTTGCCGCAGAAGGGGAAAAAGGGTTTTCGGAAAAGGAAAGATTTGCACCTCCTGCAGTGTTTCTCTTGTGTCTGCGACCTTAAATTTTAGGTCCAAAAAGCTTCTTTTGGGCTATAACCAGTTAATTTCACACAGCCTGAACGATAAAAAAACCCTTGAGGAAAAGCACACGTCCCCCCACCTCTTCCCCCCTTTATTGGGAGGAGGGCTGTTGACGTGTTATAAAGGGGGGAGCACGGTTTTAAAATGTGTTAAAATGAGGGTATCTATGAGTTAAACAGTCAGAAAATTTCCCCGAACAAAAAAAGAAAAAAAAAAGTGTTTTCAGCTTAAATCCTTGAAGCTGCCCAACCAAAGTTCCCCGGGGGCACGGAAAAGGCCGCGGCCACAGTTTGGGCGAAAGCTTGGTTTTTTTGAAAAAAGGGGAGGTTTCCCCACCAGAATAAAAATTATAAATTTTTTTTTTCCCCTGTTTAAAAATTTTAAAAAAAGGAAACAAAAAAATTTAAAAAACTTGACGTTTTTATCTTGGGGGGCAATTTTGGGGGTAGAGGGCCCCTTTAATTTATAAACATGGGCCCGTAAACAAACTAAACCCTTAAAAAAACCGGGGTAAATTATCAAGGTTTTTTTTTGAATCTTTGTTAACTTTCTTAAAAGTGAAATTAAATGTATAGTTACATGATAAACGTCTATTTATTCAAATATCATCATAAGTTATTCAATATTAGTCCCCGACACCGCCGCTATCCGCCGCCGCCGATCGTTGGGGTCCTAAGCTGATACCAGTCGCTAAGCTATCGGCTTAGGACCGTGGCGATGGCAGCGGTGGCGGGACTAACTTTATGTGCGTCCGCGGGACGCACATACAGTTAGATGCTTTGGCGGAGCAGAGAGCTCCGCAGAGTACTCGGGTGCCGCAGGCAGGATGCGGCTCTGTGCGCGCCGGAGTGCACCCGCCCAGGCGGGCCGTGCGCGTCATGACGCTGCCCGTGCGCCTGGGGGCGCATGCCTGAAGAAAAAGACGGGAGCAGCGGCAGGGAGCGAGGTCAGGTGAGTGGGGTTAGTTTCTTATTTTAATTCTCTCTATTCATCTTGGGGGCCTATAATTTAATTATAAATATACAGGGGGAAGCTTTTCTACTTCTATTGTGCGGGGGGCTATTATTTTTTTTGGAGGGGGTATTATCTTTCTATATGTGCGGGGCTTTTATCTCTTTTATGTGCGGGGGGGGTATTATTAATTTTATATGTGGGGGGGGCTTTTTTTTTCTTTATGTGGGGGCTATTATTACTTTATATGTGCAGGGGGAGTATTATCTATTCTATATGTCAGGGGGATATTTTTTCTTTTTTATGTGCAGGGGGGAAGCTATTATCTACTTCTATATGTGCGGGGGGATATTATCTACTTTTTGTGAGGGGGGGTTTTATCTATTCTATATGTGCGGGGGGGCTTTATCTATTCTTATGTGCAGGGGAATATTTTTTATTCTAATGTGGGGGGAATTATTATTTTATGGAGGGGGCTATTATTTCTTTTTGTGCAGGGGGCTATTATCTACTTCATATTGGGGGATATTATTATTCATATGTGAGGGGAGAGCTTATCTTTATATATGTGCAGGGGGTTTTCTATTTATGTAAGGGGGAGCTTAATTTCAGTCTTGAAAAGTTTGGGACCCCTTTTAAATCTTAATCATTTTAGTTTAAATTTTTTGGGTTTTTGCAACGCCTTTTTCATTGAAAATATTTAATGTTGGACACAGTAATATTTCGGATTGAAATGAGGTTTTTGTAAAAACCAAATGTGAAATTTGTTTTAAACCAAAATTTGACCGGTGCAAAAGTTGGGCCCCCCAAACAAAAAAGGGACTTTAAAAATTTTAGTTAATCCCCCTTTTTGCAAAAATAACAGCCTTAGTCTTTTCCCTGTAGCTTTTAATCATTTCCCCGGGACCCGGGATAAGGTTTTTTGCCCTTCCTCTTTACAAAACTTTTCAATTTCATTTAAAGTTTGATGGTCCCCGGCAGGGGACAGCCCGCTTAAATATCCCACGTGTTCAATGATATTCAGGTCGGGGGCGGGGATCCCCCTTCCAAAACTTTGAAATTTGTTCCCTCTGATGAATGCTGAGTGTTTTTGGAGCTGTTTTTGGGATATTGTTTTGTGAAATACCCATCCCCGGCGTAACTTCAAATTATCACGTTCTTTACATTATTCGGGAGAATCTGTGTACTGAGTTGAACCCATGGACCTAAACTTTAACAAGTTTCCCCGGGTGCGGCATTGGCCACAAGCCCAAAGCATGATGGAACCTCCCCCAAATTTTTACGGGGTGAAAGTGTTTTTTTGGAAATGCTGTTTTTTTGGGGAGCCATGCATAACGTTTTTTTGTATGAAAACCAATCAATTTTGTTTCTTTAGCCCACGGGCCCTTTTTCAAATGAAGCTGGCGTCCAAATGTGCTTTTGGACTCTTTTTGGGGCGTTTTTCAGAAAAGGCTTCTTTCGCTCACTCCCCCTCAGTTCCCCTTGTGAAAGTGTGCGTATTTTTGACCGATGCACAGTGACACCATCGCAGAAAAAGATGATGTGAGTTTTTGGGGGGGTCTGTGGTTTCCTTGGTTCTCACCATTTTTTCTCTGCCTTTTGATATTTTTCTTGTCCTGAATTTGGGGTTTAACAAAAAATGTCCCTTTTGGTTTCCATTTCCTTACTTGTTCCCAAAATGGAAACTGACGGTTAAATCTTGAGAAATTTTTTGTATCCTTCCGAAAACTATGTTGAACAATTTTTGTTTTCGATCATTAAGAGTTGTTTTGAGGACCCCTGATGCCCCTCTTCAAGGAGATTCAAAAAAGGAGAAAACTTGAATTGGCCCCTTAAATACCTTTTTCTATTGGTTACCTGGCTATGAAGTTTAAAGTCAGTGAGGTTACAAAAACCTTTTTGTGCTTCAGAAAGCGTTTATAAAAATAGTTGGAGTATTTAAATCAAAAAAAATGATAAGGGTCCCAAATTTGGACCGTAAATTTTGGTTTAAGCATATTGCAATTTTGTGTAGTACAAAAACTCATTTCTTTGGAATATTAGTGTCCATCAGTTATTAGATATATCAAATTGAATGGCTGTTGCAAACCCCAAATATTTACAATAAAAATGATTAAGTTTATGGGTTGCCCCAAAATTTTTTTTAGACTGTACCTTTTTAATGTGTAAGGCCTATGAGCTACCTTATATATGTGGTGGGGGACATATTTTACCATAGTGTGTGGGGGACCTTAACCCGCCCTTTTATACAGGGGACCTATAAATAAATATATCCCCCTGGGGGACCCGTAAACCCGCCTATACCCGCTGGGGGGGTCCCTAACCTGCCTATTCCGTGGGGGCTGTAATTACACCTACCTACTGGGAGACATATAAGTATATATCCCCTATGGGGGAATCTTACTGGGGGACCCCTTTTTCTTCACTGGGGGGGACATAATTTACTGCGTTGTGAAGTCGCTATAGTTGTTAAGCCAGTTTTTAAGGCCTCAAGAAAGCCAGTTGATAAGAGTTGCAAACGGACTCGGGATCCAGTCGGTGTTAAGCCGTTGTTAAGGCCCAAGTCGATTGATAAGATTAGCAAACGACTCCGGGGATATTCAATATATTATAACAACATCCTTAAGTACGAAAGAAAAGATCAGGGGATTTTACTTCCCGTTAACTGCTTTTTAAAATGAAAATTTAAAAGTATAGTTACATGATAAACATTATTTTTCAAATTCTCTAAATTATTAATATATATTAACAAAAATGTTCTGTAGTTTAAACCTAGAGGAAAACTGAGTTAGGGGAGAAATCCAGAATGTCTCTCATCTGTGGGGCCTTTTTTCCGTTCGCTTGTGGCGATTTACCCTTTCAATGGCTCGCACCCCAGGAGGCGATGAAAAGATGGAATCGCGGAAATGCGCGATTTCCTTTAAAAAGAAATTTGCATATCGAATCAAGGAAAAATTCACAAAAATTTTACATAATCCCTTTGACCCGTACCACTTTTTCAATACCAGATTACCCAGATCATTACCTTGACTGGGGGAGTTTAGTATACAGCCAGCGCCTCTCACATGCGGTTTTATTTTGGTTTAACAGTCAAAGGGGGGTAAACCAGAGTTGGGGAGGCAGCCCAAACACAGCCCGGGCGTTTCCGTTGGGGGTGTATCCCAACAGGCTAAATGAAATGTCAGTTAGCCAATCACAGTGCAAGGGCGGAATCCGTCCCGGGGCGTGTCCCGATTAGCCAATCACAGAAAAGGGGGCTTGTCCCGACTAGCAGTAGCAGAAATAGAAAACAGATGCACAGAAAAGTTCATGTCTACTATACTAAGTGACTTAGGTAATGCAACCCAATTACAAAAGTGCTTATTTGTACTGTCCCCATAATCTGAAATATGATCTTTGTAGCAAGAAAACCCCTTTAAAGAATAAAATAGTGAAGAATAACTAGGAAAGGCATCTCTTGCTTTGGGGGGACCTGATATATCCATGTGTTACATGAACAACCCATTGTGGTGGCATAACAGGGGAACTAAGCTCCTCCACAGATTGTGGATTATTGATTGGGGTCTTACAAACTGAACAGTCTAATTATTACAATTGTACAATGCACTAAGGGGGACATGTATGAAAAGTGCCGCTGCCTCGACAGTCGTACTTCTTAGTAAGTTACCGTAGCATTCGTCAGTATGTATGAAAGTTTCTCACAGCACTTTATAAATGTGTGCTGTTACGAGACACATTTATGCAGCATGTCGGGTCTGTCGCAGTTTTTGGCACAGGACAGTTAATACATCTATTGGACAGGGCTACGACAGGTTTTTCGAAAACTGGCACAGCCCTGTTCATACATGTTGTCCTAAGAGGTATTTACCCTCCTCAGCACAAGACTCAATGTTCATGCATGTTGAAATATATTATTTTTTAAGCTCCCCTCCATTTTGGAATACGAAGATGTTGACACCATCGTGATATGTACAACATAAGAGCAAAAACTGAACTTTCTCTTTTCAGCCTTTAACAGTAAAGAATCCAGAGAAATGCCAGAGACTGGATAAGGATTACAGAATACTGTTTACACCTGCTAATATATTTGGTGCCCTATTGTGTTTATATAATGCATTATATCACTGATAATTTTCTCAAGTATCATTAAAAGTTTTACATAGATGGGGTCCAAGTAAATGTATATATTTGTTGGTGGTTTATAAGATGGGTGGCTCCCTCTATTGATCTGTAATGGACCTTTGCCCTACATTGTTTGGTTTTGTCTTTTCAGAAATTGGTCTCATTTGTAGCTGTTGGCGCATCACTAGAGATGAGCGAAAAGTAAAAAGTTCTAGTTCGATTAGAACCTTGAACTTTAGTGTGTTCGGTTCGAGGTTCTATTTGAACTAGAACTCGAACTTAAACCCCATTAAAGTCAATGGGAGAAGATGTCCTGGTTAATTTTTAGATCTATACAGGTGAGGATAAGCTGGAATTACCATCCACAACAGTAAACTGGATACGTGGAACAACTTAGCGAAGAAAATTTGGCTCTAAGTGTGACAGAAAAATATTGAGAGGCTAAAATACTTCATTCCTTTCAATAGCTAACTGAAAAGATGAGAATAGCTTCCAAGCAGGGACGTAGCCAGAGGAGGTGCAACGGTAGCAGCTGCTATAGACCCTGCAACCTGAGGGGGCCCAAAAGTCCCTTTGACACATAAGAGATTTGGAGGCGGTGTGTTATACAATTATTGAACCCCCAAAACTGCAAAAACTGAACTTTTGGGCAAATCCATATGTATAATATATATCCATGTATATGAGAGTTAGGTGTTATGTGAGCCTGCAAATGTCACCAAATAACAGCTTCTGGGTGTGGGAAAGATGCAGCCAGCAATACCAAATCCCAACATTGATGATATGGAGAGGAAAATGCTATCTAATAACATCTGTACAGTAAGAGAGTGAGTGAAAAAGGGGGTTCAGTAAATACATTAACATGGTCATTTGTTTTAGCAGCCAATGAGAGCCTCACCCGACTATGACAATTTTTACATTCCTGTGCTCTGCATGATTGGAGGGCCCGGGCCCAAAAGGGGAGAAAGGGTGATTGGAGGGCCCCCAAAAGTTTTAAAAGCTGGGGAAAACGAAAATGAAAATGACGTGTCAAACTAGAACTAGAACTTTACTCGAACGATCAGTAAAATGTTTGATTCAAGTCCTGAAAATTCCAGAAGTTATGCTAGAACTTAACTTTCCTAGAACAGTTCGATCAACACTACGCACCACAAATGGAAATTTACCAAGTCATTTATTAAATTACACTACTTTTTGTATATTTTATGTAAAAAATGGGTCAGGGGCCCCCATGCCCCACTTTTTTTGGAGGGGTATGAAAAACGAAAAAAACTGTATATTTATTTGAAAATGAGGTTCATGCCAAAAATTGGCATTTTTGTATTCCAAATAACTTGCGTACATGACTTCCCCCCCCATAGAATATATAGACAGGAAAACATCTGACATTATTAGTATGTGACAATTTTCAGCAGCCTCTTATGCTCCCCAAGGATCCTTCTGATTTTTCTCTTTTATTTTTATCTAATCCTGCTTCAAAGAGAACAAGTAGCTGATAAAAAAGTAATATTTGTAGAAAATGTTAGAAACAAAAAACAGATAGATAAACTGGACAGATAGACAGAAAATTGGAAAGATAGGTAGAGAAAAAAAATAAAATAGACAAATAGATAGATCAGTAGATGGATTTATGGAATGATGGATAGATGGATGGATAGACAGATCGAGAAATAGATAGATGATATTAGATGGTATAATAGATAGACAAAAAGTAGATAAAAGATGCTAGATAGATGGGTAGAAAACAAATGGAAAGATAGGTAGATAAAAAGATAAAATAGATAGATAGATCAATAGATGGATTAGGGAAAGGATGGATGGGGCAGAAAGATAGAAAATAATAGAAAAGGGATTATAAAAAAAATAAAAAATAAAAAATAAGGATGGATGGAAATTTAGACAAAAGATAGATAGACAAAAAGATAGATAGATAGATAGATAGATAGATAGATAGATAGATAAATGGGTAGAAAAAAAAATTGGAAGATAGGTAGATAAAATATATCAATAGATGGATATATGGAAGGATGGATAGGCAGAAAGATAGAGAAATAGATAGATAGATAGATAGATTGATAGATAGATAGATAGATAGATAGATGGATGATAGAAAATAAAAAAAAGAAATAAGGGGGATGTAAATATATATATATAAGGGTAGATAAAAGTAGATAGATCGATAATAGGTAAAAAAAATGGAAAATAGGTAATAAAAGAAAAATACCAAAAATAGATGATGGATTTATGGAAGGATGGACAAACAGAGATAGAAAGATGGATAGATAGATAGATAGATAGATAGATAGATCAATAGACGGATAGAAAATAAAAAGATATATAGATATGTAGAGGGATGACTAGATAAATAGATAGATAAAAGATATATGGGGTTAGATAGATAGAAGACAAAAAAAAAATAGTTAGACAAAATGTAATAAAAAGGGGGGTAGTAGATATATAGACAAAAAGATAGATGGAAAGATGAGTAGAAAACAAATGTAAGATAGGTAGATAAAAAGATAAATAGATAGATCAATAGATGGATGTATGGAAAGATGGATAGACAGAAAGATAGCGGAATAGAAAATAAAAAGATAGATAGATATGTAGATGGTGGATGGCTAGATAAATAAATAGATAGGTATACTGGTGGATGAATAGATAGATAAATATTGAAATGAAAACCCCAAAAAATATAGATCCCGTTTTTTAAATTAAAATGATGGGACAAAAAGAAATAAATGAAAATATAGGGGATAGTATAGCGTAAAGGAAAGATAAATAGGTATTTAAAAAGATAGATCAATAGATATTTGGAAGGATAAATAGACAAAAAGTCAGAGAAATAGATAGATAGGTAGATTGATCAATGGATATACAACAGATAGAAAGTTGGATAGATACCATAAGGACAGATAGCTGCTAGATAATAAATGGAAAGATAGATAGGTAGATAAAAGGATAGATCAATAGAGGTGGATAGAAATAGTTCATGATAATAAAAAGTGAAAACCACAACATAATCAAATTTTGCCTATTTGGGTTAATTTGTACAAAATTTACAGGAAAAAAAAAAAAAACCAATTAAAAATAATTTTACTTGATTGCCTTTAAAAGAATCCCCCTCCAAAATGGAGGACCCACAGCAACAAACACCAAAAAAATTTGTTCTCCTGGGAGGAAAAATGCTGGTTCCTTAAATCTAAATATAATATAGTGGTACTGAAAGGGGGAAAAATTGCCCCCCTGGGCGAGTATTCCCCCAAACAGGGCGGCCCACCTTTTTAGAGCGACCCGGGTCAGACCCCTTTAAAACTTCCCAAAAAGGTCCCCAGCAGGACTCCTATTTACTATGACATCCAGGAAAAAACTTCACCCACAAAAATTTTCTTTTTAGTCCATGTACAAAACAAGAAAAAAAAAAAAAAACAAAAAAAAAAAACAACGTTCTGTGTATATTGATTCAAAACCTTGTGTTTGTTCAAGACCCCCAAAAAAAAAACAAAAAAATTTTTTGTTCATTAATTAAAAACCCGTGGATTTGTTCAAGCCCCGACGCTTTTCCCCCAAAAATTCAAAGGGGGGTTCATCGGGGGGTAAAAAGAGAACTTTTCCAAAAGACTAAAATCACAGCAACATGGATAATAGAAAAGATTTTAGAAATGTACCCTTTAAGGGGAAATGCTGTCAAAAATCCATAAATCTCCCATGGCGTATCGTCCAATGAGGCATAGCACACAAAATCTGTACTTTTGGATTATTTGACGGCATTCCCCATTAAGGATACATTGCTAAGTATTTTTATTTTTTTTGCAAAAGAGCTGTATTTTGTCTTGTTGGAAAAATTTTCCTCTTTTTCCCCCCTGATGAACCCTTTAAAATTTTTGGGGGAAAACCCGTCGGGCCCCGAAAAAATCACAGGGGTTTTTGAATTAATGATACAACGGAACTTTGTTTTTTTTTTTGTTTGGGGGTTTTGAACAAATCACCAGGTTTCTGAATCAAGTACAAAGAACGTTGTTTTTTTTTTTTTTTGTTTTTTTTCTTGTTTTTACATGTGCTAAAAGAATGATTTTTAGGGATGAATTTTTTCTCCGGGAGTTCTATAGTAATTGGGAGCCCGTGGACCCCTTTTGGGAACGTTTAAGGGGGGTCTGACCTAGGGTGCGTTTAAATAGGGGGGGGGCCCGCTCCTTTTTGGGGCGACTACCCGCCGAGGGGGGGAAATTTTTCCGCCTTGGGTCAGTCCCCACTAATTGGATATTTAGATTTAAGGAACCCCAGCATTTTCCCTTCCTGGGAGAAAAAATTTTTGGTGTTTGTTGCAGTGGGTCCCATTTTTTGGAGGGGATTCTTTTAAGGGGATATCAAGTAAAAGTTATTTTTTAATTGTTTTTTTTTTTTTTTTTTTAGTATAAAATTGAGCAGGTCTCCGGGCCAGAAAAATGTCAGAAGGGAAAAAAGCCCTTTTTTCCCTTTGATATTTCATTTCCGATGAGATTTAAACTGTATCTGTTCTCCTGATGTCAACAATGAAAGCCGCTGAGTCAGATCTTGCTCTATAATATGATGATCTATAATAAGGGGCTGTATTTGATTTGTGATACAAACCAGGGGGGGCTGCAGCTTGCTTTCCGCCATTAACCCCAAACAATGCTTTTTAACAGTTATTTTGGTGGATTATGGCACCTTTGAGGCATGAACCAAATTTTTAAATCTGAAAAATGAGACATATATTATTCTAACAAAATTGCTGTGGTCTCATTTTTTTTTATATCTACCTAGAAAAGTTGGACTGTACTATTGCAGTAGGCTCACTGTCCAGACACATTTCAATGGATAGATTCACATGAGCGCATTGGTAAATGTCCTTAATAAGAATCGGCAATACAGATGATATTGTATCAGTATGTCATCAGAATTGCATTATTATTACGATTAGTTTAAAAGATGAAAAGTCTTTTGGGGAAGAAACGAACTACCAGCAGCGGATACAAAGAAGCCATAGTGAAGACTATTGTGTAATATGAATTTTCATTGGATTAAAAATTTTTTAAAAACTCGCATAGTCTAAAAGACATTTTCACAAAAAATAGACGTTTTTTTTTGTTGCAAATTTTAAATATGTTTTTTCCCATCCCCCCAAGTTACAGTCCCATAGAGTAGCATTAGTATAATAGAAAGAAAACATGCGTGACATACTGATGAAAAAAAATAAAAATTTTACCCCATGGATTCTCTTAGTTTTTTAAACTAATGATTCAACTTTCTTGTGGGTTGTTAAAGGGGTTGTTCACCTCAAAGTTTCATAAGATGCTTTCACTTCCCCTTTTCAGCTTCTGTAATAAGCAATGAGCTCTGTCTATTCACTCTCTGTATTTTAACTCGTGTATTCATCGCTAAAATTCAAATTAGTCAGAAACTTTCTGAAACTGCTAGCAGGAATTTATCTAAAGCAAAACCCGTACTAATTTCCGTATAATTTCAATATAACCGAGTTTTTCAGCACAAAAATGTGTAAAAATCCCGACCTCGGCTTATATCGGTCACTGTTGGGGCTCGGGTGCTGCAAAAGGCCCCGGGACCAACAAAGACACTTTTGCTACATCCAACTCCTCAGGGGCGCTACAGCAAACCAGGGGCAACCCACCAGCTCCCCGGGCGGGGTGCCGTGGCCCGGGATGTCGGTATTTTCACCTGTATGCGACCCTCTGGGAGTGCTACATAAAAAATACCATGTGGAAAAGAGCCGCTGTTTTCCGGCACAGGGGGATTGTCATTAACACACACGCTGTGCCAAGAGGGAGCGGGCGATGGGGTCGGGGCAGCGGGGAGCGAGGTAAGGTTTGTTTTATTTTTTTTAAACCTAAATTTTCCATAAGGGGTTTTTTACCTACCCCATACTGCCTAAAGGGGAAAATACCTGCCTATGTGAATTTACCTGCCTTTACCCGCCATGGGACATATATTGCTATTACCTGCCCCGGGCCTAACCCGCCCTACACCTCCTATAGGGACATATACCTGCCCATAACCGCTATGGGGGCATATACCTGCTTAAAAACCTTCCTTGAGGACATATCCCGCCTGTTGGACTATTTTGCCTATTACCTGCCTAGGGAAAAATCCTGCCCCATAACCTGCTTTGGGGGGCATTTAAAACCCGCCTATAACCCCCTATACCTGTCTAAGGGGCAAATACCCGCCTATACCCTTGCCTAAAGAGGAAAGGGGGGGGAGCAAGGTAAGTGTTTTTTATTTTTTTTTAAAAAAATACCCCGCCTAAACTGCCCTTTTAGGGCATTTAAAAAGCCTATTACCTGCCCGTGGGGAAAAATATACCCGCCTATTGCCTGCATGTGGGGGCATATCCTGCCTATTACCTGCCTTGGGGGGAATATTCCCCAAACCCCCTATGGGGGGCTAAACCCCTATAAACCCGCTATACCGCTATAGGGACATATACCTGCCTATAACCTGCCTATGAGGAGCGAGGGAGCGAGGTAAGTGTTTGTATTTTTTTTAAAATAAAACTGCCCTTTTGGGGTATTTACCCCTAACCTGCCTAAAGGGAAATATACCTGCCTATAACCGCCTAGAGGACATATATCTGCCCCATAACCTGCTATTACCTGCCTATGGGGCCATAACCCGTATACCTTCTTAGGGGAATAAACCGCCTTAAAAATGACATACCAGCCCCAAAGGGCATTATCTGCCTATAACCCGCGATGAGGAATACCGCCTATTACCCGCCTATGGGGCATAATTGCCTATAACCTGCCTATTACCCGCCTATGGGGCCATTACCTGCCCATAGGGGCATTTCCTGCCTATAACCTGCCTAACCTGCCTATAGAGACAAACCTGCCTTAAAAAACCGCAGAGGGGGCAAAACCTGCCCATAACCTGCCTATGGGGACTATACCCCCCTATGGGGACATATACCTGATATTACCTGCAGGAAGGCAAATACTTTATAAACCTCCTATGGGGAAAATACCTCCCAGGGGACAAAAACCTGCCTATAAAATCCTATGGGGGCATAACCTGCCTTAACCTGCCCATACCTTCCTATAGGAAATTACGCCTATAAACCCGCCTATGGGAAAATATGTCTGCCTATAAACCTCTTAGGGGGACATAACCTGTCTATAACCAGCCCCCCAATGGAGGGCAAAAAATGCCTTACCCGCCTATGGGGGAATATCCTGCCCCTTTCATACATATGGGGGACATATACCCCCTTTTGGGGGGCATTAAAAAGCCCAAATTTTTGCCATGTAATTTTTTGGTTCCCTTTTTTTTTTGAAAATTTACCAATCTTGCATTTCCACCCTAGGGGTTATACTCAAGTCAATAAGTTTTCCCCGTTTTTGTGGCAAAAATAGGGGCGTTGGCTTTTATTCGGGTCGCTTATCTTGAGTATTATGGAAATGTTTTTTGTCGAAAGAAAGATAACATACTTCTCACTTTGGCGCCTGTGGAATAGTCACTCCCTGCTATTGATAGACAAACACAGGGGAGATCAAATAAAATGGTTTTACTTGGGGAACAAGCCAAAAGATAAAAATCACTTGTAGCTCCTTAACAAAAAAAAAATGAAAAAAGCAAATATTTGGAAAACATCTTCTTTTGTGTTTTTTTCACCATTTTGAAAGTATTCTTTTTACGAGACAAACCCCTTTAAGTCTTTTTTTCCTATTACAGAACTCCAAATCATCTGCATGTACATAGATATAAAATAAAATTATTTGACTTTCTGCAGTCACCTGTAAAGGGTGCTAT
>JAODAL010051348.1:0-26735 GCA_025379985.1 Phyllomedusa bahiana
CTATCAGTACCCCTGTGGGATACAAATTGGATTAAAAATTTTATCTGAAAGGTGGCTCACACAAAGCTGGCCTGCGCCAAAGTGAAAAAAACACGTATCTGAAATGTATACGGGATAATAAAAGGTATTTTTGTCACCTATCAACCTGTGGTGACTAAAAAATTGCGTATTCAAATTTAACGCAAGGGGCTATATCAACAAAGCTGGACTGGGAAAAAATTGAAAAAGAACACCTATCTGAAATGTATACTGATAATAAAAGTGGAGTTTTGCACCTAACAAATAGACCTGCAGTTACTAGAAAAGATCTGTATCCTAAAATAAGGCAATGCAATGTCTAAACAAAGTTTTGGCTGTACAATACCCCTTATCCTTTATAGTCCTTGTCTGTGTTCGCCCGCGGGTCGTCCCCCCCCCCCCCGCTCCTCCCGTGACTTACAGCGGTAGATGCTACTTTAAAATTCTCTGCCTAACTACCTAAACTCTGCAAATCTCTGATCTAACTAAGTTCTAAGGATCACAGGTAAAAGTAGAGCTGTCTCTGTGAAAAAATAGAATAATTTCGCTGAGCTGTTTGCTGAGCTGTTTGGACAGAGGCAGAGCGCACGTCCTACTGCTATGAGACCTGACACACACTGATCATGACGGGAAGGGCAGTTCTATGTAAAACGAGGTCAGTGATTTTTCCAGCCAATCGCAACCATAACACATCCCAGTCATGACGTCGCACACACATCTCACCTGCTCTATTCTTTTAAGCTGATTTGCTGGCCGCCAAAATGACAGGAAGCGCCGAAAATGGCGCATATTAATATGATTATGCACAGATTTTTAACCTAAATTATGCGTGATCTAAAAAAATCCGATCAACGTAAATACCGTGCCGATTTCAACTTTGCCGATAATAATCGCTCAACACTACTCATTGATTCTAGTTTTAACATTATGTATTGTTTGACCCATGTTTCCCTTCCCACAAGGACATTTCAGCAGATATATGACTGATTTAGTGTTACAAGTGAAAAATCCTTTTAAGGTGATTTTAAATCCTTGTGTGGGTGGGAAATAAAAGTGCCTATAATGAAGGAGCATCAATTAATTCAGCTAAGGCAGGGGTATGTTCCCTTTCGTTTAGGCATCATTTGCTGTTGTGTTTTGTCCTACTTTAATTCAGATGACACTATGGCATTACCAACTGTACAACCTTTTTTATGCACAAAATGTGATATCTTTTTAAACATCCTACCATATTTATTTTCTTTGGCCAAGATATGGCAATATTTTCTGATCGTCTTTTTAAACAAAGGACCTATGTGCATCATACGTACTAACAAAAAGAAGTCGATCGTATTGTTGTTTTTTACTGGATTTTTTAATTAGTGTTTCCCTCTCTATTTGTTGTACATCCTTTGCTATTTCCTCCAATTTTTTTTTATGGTAACCTCTCTCCACAATTTTTTTATAAGTTCAGTTTCTTGTACGTTATACAGTGCATCGGAGGAACAAATCCTCCTAGCCCGTATGAGTTGTCCTTTAGGGATACCATAAAAAGTCTGGGGTGCATGTTGACTTTGGCCATGTAAGATATCATTTCTATCTATAGATTTCTTATATAGTGTAGTACTGACACCCTGAGACTGTCTTCTAATCTCGACATCAAGATAATTAACGATGTTCCTCTCAATAGTAGCGGAGAACTGGATAAGGGAATGCATGCTGTTAAGATACTCAACAAACACATGGAATTCCTCCATAGTGCCCACCCAGAGAACAAAAACGTCATCGACGTATCTGTACCAGGCGTTAACCTTACTGTAACCTTCACTGCTATAGATCTATTTTCGTTCAAACATAGTCATAAACAAGTTAGCGTAACTTGGAGCTACAGGGGACCCCATCAAGGTCCCCTGCTGCTGCAAGTACATGTCCCTGCCAAACTTGAAGTAATTTTTCAGCAGGACAATATCCAATAGATCCATTAGAAAATTGATTTGTGCATTAGATATTGTAGGGTCTTCACTAAGGGCTTCCCTAACTGCAGTGGTACCTTCCAAATAAGGGATGCTGGTATACAATGACTTGATGTCAAGAGTGCAAAACCACGTATCGTTATCAAAGGGCATAGTCTCCACTGCCTTCAGAAATTGCGTAGTATCACTCAGAGAATGTGAATCTCTTTTAACCAGTCTTTGCAAAAAAGAATGAACATAGATAGCCAGCGGTTCAAGTAACAACCCGATGCCCGATACTATCGACCGGGTGGATTAGTCATCGATTTATGTACCTTAGGTACCAAATAAAGTATAGGGTTACGTGGATGAGCACATTTCATCAATTGTTTTTCTTTTTCCGTTATAATCCCTTGTGAGACCGCTTCAGTAAGAGTCTGTTCTATCAGTACTTTAAACTCATTAGTTGGATCATTATCGAGCTTCTTGTACACTGTGTAATCACTTAGTTGGGCAACAGCCTCTTGTATATATTGGGTCTTATTCTGGACTACAATGGCCCTGTCTTTATCGGCGCTTCTAGCGTTTTTACGAGAAGTCCTATGTTTTAGAAGTTTGTTAATAAATTACGTTTTTATCTTCATACTACTGGATTCCTGCTAAATTGACTGCACTATAGAGGTTCAGGAAGAGCGGGGAAACTCCCATCAGCAGGCTCCACACACAAAACGGTCAAATATCAAAGTATTAAGTGCCACTGAATATTTGTTGCATATGGAAAATATGGCAATTTATTAAGCAACAGAGACCGAGCCACCTCTGCCCTAAGGGCCAACAATTTGTCCTCCAGCAAACGACACTCCATGGCAATGGAATCGATGCAAATCCCCAAGAAGCTGAGACAAGTGGATGGGCCAACTGTCTTGTCTGGAGCCAAAGGAACCCCAAACCTATCAGCTACCCACTGCATTGGCCCCAATGCCACCGAACAAAGCCGCGACTCCGCTGGCCCAACGAACAAGAAGTCATCCAAATAATTTGATCACCGACGAAGTACTGGAGAAATCCCGCACCACCCACTCCAAAAAGGAACTAAACTTCTCAAAATATGAACACGAGATCGAGCAACCCATTGGCAGGCACAGATCCACATAATACCCTCCATCCCAAAAACAACCCAACAACCGAACACTGTCCGAGTGTACCGGCAACAGCCGAAAATCTGACTCAATGTCAGTTTTTGCCATCAACGGCCCTCCCCCGTAAAAAACGAACCCACTGAACCGCCGCATTAAACGATGTGTACTCCACTGAACAAAGATCAGGGTCAATCCCATCATTAACCGAACAACCCCTAGGGAAAGACAGGTGATGAATCAACCGAAAGGTGAAAGGGACCTCATGCCTCGGGGCAGGGATCTGAAAACCCCAAGTAAAACCTTCCCTCAACAACCCCGCCGCTCCCTGATCAAGAAATCTGTTTAGATACTCCCCCATCGTGGCCACCTTCAACCCCCTGCGGATTGGTACCCTTCCCCTTTCCCTTGTGCAGACATGAGAGCCTGCACTACACACCGAGCAACTGTGTTTAAACTTGCAATTGCTCCTAAACTGGCACTGTCCCTCATTGAACTGCCAGCATACACCCACCTTACTACCGACTCCCCCACGGCACGAGCGACCCCCTCCCAGCTGGCGGGGACCCCCGGCCCCTCCTGAAAGGACTGCCCGTACCGGGTAGGAGCCATAACCCGCAGCCAGAGTTGCCAATATCCTTCTGGTCCCACCGGATCGACGGGAGAATCGCCTTCCTTTGACGAAACTGTTCGTTGTACCTTAACCATGCCTGCCCACCATAAACCCTATGCACTTCCCCAATGGAATCCAAGTAACAGAAAAGGCCAGAGCTATTTTCCGGCGCCTGCTCACCTATAACACTCGCCAAGATAGTTTGGGGAATCAAGCGTCACCGCCGCTTCTCCTCCTCCTCCTTTTTACTGTCATCCCTTCTCCCCTTGTCCAAATTCTCAAGTGGCATCAGGAAAAATATCACCACATATACATCCTGCCATATTTTGTCTCTCACCTCTTTCTTCAAATGGGCCCCCGATGAACCCTCGAAGCATACAAATACTTCCCCATTTGCCCTATCATCCAACTGAACCGGATCCCCCCGATCTTTCTCTGTTTGAACCAACACCGTTATGCCAGCGCCACGCCCCTGCTCCGTCACAGCAGGCCCACCCCCGGCCAACACCGACCCGTCTACTGACCCGGGAACCAATGAAGGCACCCAAGCTGCTGTCGGAACCACCGGTCCCCCGGCCGGACCCGGAAGCGGGAAGCGGGCCAATCAATCTCGCATACCCTCCACCAGCTCCTGTCAACCCAATAACCCCCCCGCCCCCACTGGACCGAGCCCTCCCTGCCATGTCCCTACCCCCGACACCTGAGAACTAGGCAAAAAACACGGACACAACAGAGACCCATACTCACCAGACTGCACCGGTGCTGTGACCCTGCCAGTCCCATCCTCGGATCCTTGCAGAACACCTGCTCCCTGAAGGCTGCCAACGAATGCCCGGGAGGCCTCGTCGATGGGGGGCCCTCCACTCATCCCCGAAACAATCGATCCTCACCTCGATGACGGACCCAGGGGTAGGATCCACTGCAGCTGCCGTAGAAGAGAAGGAAAGACCAGCGGACCGCTGTCTGCTCAAAGACGCCTCGAGTGACTCCGAACCGCCTGGAGACCATGTCGCACTCCGTCCACGATGGCTGGCAGCTCCCCCAAGCGGAACGTCGCCAGGTGGGAGCACTGTAACCCTGGACACCACAGATGGAAGCACCCCAGCAGAGCGCCCAACAGAACTATCAGGGGCCCCGCTGTGCACTGTATGACCCGTTCGCCTGTTCGGATTCCTTCCAGACCAGGCGACACACAACCTAGCCGCTGGCCGCTGGTCTGCTGCGTGAAGTCTGAGCCAAGGCGACAGGGAGGACGCGCCCTGCGCCGAGGGACCGTAGAAATTAAATATACAGTATAAAAAAAAATAATATATATATATATATATATATATATATATGTATGTATATATATATTTATAGGCAGTCCCCGACTTACACCGTTCCGAATTACATCTGCCCCCTAGTTACAAACGGAGACTTATGAGGCATGCTGACACTTGTAGTTCCCTGTTCCACAGCAGATAGTAGCTGTGGAATGACAAATCCAACATTTCACAGCAGTACATGAGGTGAAAATAAGGTGAAAATCTCCTTAACAAGGGCACAGACAGCAAAACAAATATAAAAATCCTTCCATGTACTACCCAAAACTTAAAAAAAACCTTTTGTGCTGAAGTAATATTTAATAAATATACATGTTCCAACCTACACACAAATTCAACTGAAGAACACACCTGCAGTCCCTATCCCATTCGCAACCTGGGGACTGCCTATG
The DNA here is from genome assembly GCA_025379985.1 of Phyllomedusa bahiana. NCBI lineage: Eukaryota > Metazoa > Chordata > Amphibia > Anura > Hylidae > Phyllomedusa > Phyllomedusa bahiana. Next base: position 5,413 of record JAODAL010051348.1, read on the forward strand.
TGTATAAGTATATATATATATATATATATATATATATATATAATATATATATATATATAAATATATAATATATATATATATATATATATATATATATATATTTATCTTAAAAAGGAAACAAAATCAGAACAGATATGCATTTCCCCCTTTCCTGATTTCTTAATCTTTTATATGTTTGCCACACTTAAATGTTTCAGATCACCAAACAAATTTAAATGTTAGACAAAGATAACAATTTGTTTTTCCTCCTCGCCTTCCAAGAGCCATAACTTTTTTTTATTTTTTCCATCTACATAGACATATGTGGCAGGGAGCAGTAAAACAAAAACATGGCAGCAATGGAAGCCTTCACCAGGCTAACAGCTGCAATGCAAACTGATCAGGGTCCTGCGATATCGCCACAGGGGCCCCGATCGGAGTGATGAACGGTGCACTGCACCATTTCTCATTGATTTAGACAGCCAAGATCACCATCTCCATTCCGCACTGTTACCGGCAGGTGTCAGCTGCAATTAGCAGTCAGCCCCACCCAGCTGTGCAGCAGGGTCACAGTGCGATCTTATTACAAAGCTCCTTACCGACATTCGAACGTAGGTTTACATCCAGTGTTGTGAAGTGGTTAGCCTCTGCTGGAAGCACTCATACGTCTTTTTTGAAAAGACAATCTCTGGACATGATGCTGAGCACGTGCACTCAACCTGTTTGTTCGACCATAGCAAGGACTGTTCTGAGTGGAACCTGTCTTGTTAAAGATCTGTATGGTCTTGCCCTCAGTTTCAGGGTGTGAGAGAGATAATACCAAATTTAACACTTCTGCTCCCCCTGAACACCTAAAACCTTATAAAATGAACAAGTCACATGACACTGTGTAGAGAAAATGGCAAACAGCGCATAATTTGTCCATTTTTCACTTAGTGGTATACTCAATTTTGTTGCCAGTAGTTTAGACATTGATGGCTGTATGTTGAGTTATTTTGAGAGCACACTAATACAAGCTGTACATTAACTAATTTACATTGTATCAAAGTGTCATATCTTCGATGTTATCCCATGAAAAGATATAATACAATATTTCCAAAAATGTGAGGGGTGCACTCACTTTTGTGAGATACCGTAGATAGATAGATAGATAGATAGATAGATAGATAGATACTGTAGATAGATAGATAAAAGGTGTGTTCCCACCATACACTGTAAAGGCATACTGTTAGGATACACCATCAAAATCTGATTGGGGCTGGTTCCATGTCTGGAAGCAGCACCTATCACGGAAATAGACCCACAAAATTCTTTGCTGAGAATGGAGAGCCAGTTATGCTTGCCCACAACTCTCCATTCTGTGAAGCCTATGGAACAGGATTGAGAATCAGGTGTAAGCGCAACTGGCTCTTTATTCTGAGTCAAGACTTTCAGGGGTCTATTCCCGAGAAAGATGCGTGTTCCAGAGATGGGACTGGCAACTACCACACTTTGATCGCATACCCTATTAATAAGTAATCAAAGTGTATGGTGAAAACATCCCTTTAACTAAGCCATCATAGCATTATAAGGATTATACAACTGATAACTTAAAGGTGATGATATAATGTATGAGTATACATTTTTATACAACAAGCTTTGTCTTCATGCTTATAACTTAGACACATACCCAGATAGAGAATCCTTTCACCATGGAATTTAAAAAATTATCTCAAAGGGGTCTACTTCCCATTCTGTTTGACAGAGCCAGCTATTCACAGCCATCTCTAGACTCACACTTCCTGGTTAGTCTGTGGGCAGGTTTGCAACAGTTGCTGGCATTTCAGCTCTGCTATATCTAGCTGAGCCTGTTAGAGGAACATTGCTAACAGAAGGGTGTAAACAGTGGGGCAGAAGATTACAAAGCTCTAAAGGGTTAAAGTTTGTCAGTAACATAGATAAACAAGCACCTGTGATATTGATAAGAAACAGCAGAGAGAGATGTCACCATTCTGACCATCCCAGACAGGACAGCTGGAGCAATGATAGCAGAGAAAGACAGGTTTCTTAGGGAACCTTGTGTACACAAGCAGGAGATAAAAACTGCTATAGTTCTGAAAGGAAGCAAATCAGAAAAGCAAAGTATTTAATAATATTATTTATCCACCTTTGCCTACATGTTTAAAGCTAATTAATGTGGTAAAAATGACACTTGAAGAAGTGAAAATACAGTACTTATTTGAGATAAAGGAGTTATATATTAAATTCAAAAGTAAGGGTAATTTCACACAGTGCAGTTTTGGTGCAGTTTTAACTGCGCTCCAATTATGCGCCTTTGTTACCAGCAAGCTTTTTGCCCTCATCTAAACTGTTTGGGTGCTTTCACACCACACAGTTTTGGTGCAGGTTTAACTGTATTCCAATTAAACTGCCTTTATTACCAGCAAGCTTCTTTCTACTGTCTAAATTGTTCAGAAAGGTGTTTCAAGTAAGTAATCAATCAATCAATCATTGTGTTTGAAGTTTTGTGGATTGCAAACATACTAATTGATTACTCACTTTCCAAACAGTTTAGAGAAGTGAAAGAAGCTTGCTGGTAATAAAAGCACATAATTGGAGAGCAGTTAAAACTGCAACAAAACTGTGCTGTGTGAAAGCACCCTTTGTAAAGTGAGTAATTGATTAGTGTGTTTGTAATCCACAAGACTTCAAAAACAGTAATTGATTACTTACTTGAAACACTTTTCTGAACAATTTAGACAAAGCAAGCAGCTGGTAGTAAAGGCAGTTTAATAGGAGCGCATTTAACCCTTTCCTGACGGACGGTCATAATAATATGGCTCTAATTTTTTTTCCCTCCATGCCTTCTGAAAGCCATAACTTTTTTATTTTTCCACCTACATAGACGTATGAATACTTTTATTTTCCGGGGAAAGATGTACTTTCTAATGGTGTTATTTATATTACCATAGAATATACTGGGGAACAGCAAAAAAATTCTAAGTGGGGCAAAATGTAAAAAAAAACGTCCTTGTGCCATGTTTGCGGGAGTTTTTTTACGGCGTTCATTCTTCGGTAAAATTCTGTTTTATCTGTATTCTACAGGTTGATACGCATCCGCCAATACCAAACATATATGGTTTTCGTCATGTTTTAATACCGTAAAAAAGTCCAAACATTTTTTATTTTTGAATAGAAATTTGCACCGTGTTGCCATTTTGTGCGACCTTTGCAACTTCTTTTGTACAAACACCTACGGACGGGAGGGAGGTCGCATTTTTTGCAGGCCAAATTGTACTTTTTATTACTAGCAGTTTGGAATGCATTTGACTTTTTTGATCACTTTTATTTAAATTTTTAGAAGACATGAAATAACCCAAAAAAATGCAATTACGGTGTTCAGTGTATGGGAAAAATTATGTTATATTTTCATAGATCAGAATTTTTTGGACGCGACGATACCAAATATGTGTAACTTTTTTATTATTTTATTTTTTTGTATTTGTAAAATGGTGAAAGGGGGTGATTTGAACTTTTAGTACTTTTTTATTTTTTTTACACAAATTTTTTTTTTTTTTTACTTTAACTTTGAGTCCCACTAGGGTGCTTCAGCACTAGGGAGCGCAATCATCTATACAACCTAATGCATTGAATATACAATGCATTAGCGTGTACAAAGGTGGCTGTTTCCCCACTTCCTGCCTGGGGCCGGAAGTGTGGAAATTCAAAATATGATGATAACGGAAGCCTTCACAGGGCTTCCCACTGCCATGTTAGGTGATCGGGACTCAGCAATTTCATCTCTGATGTCCCAATCGCAGTGAGGAACGGTGCGCGCCACAGTTTCTCATTGATTTAGATGCTGTGGCCATGTTTGCCATGGTGTCTAAGGGGTTAAACAGTGCGGAGGGGTGGCGGTGCTGCAATTAGCCGCTAACACCACGCTTCAAAGCCACTTACCGCCCTCAGGACGTATCCATACATCCTATGTCGGTAAGGGGTTAAAACTGCACCCAAACTGCGCTGTGTGAAAGCAACCTAAGGCTCTACGATTATAAAAAGGCTACATGATCATACATGTTAAAATTATATAGCATAAATTTATGATATGCTTAAGTTTCTGAAACTATAACTTTATAGTCATTACTAGTGAATTGAAAGCCCTGACACAGTTTTTTTATCTGACTACATTTTTGTCTCTCCACTTTTATATTCCATATAGAGAAATATTTGTCATTCAAGCTGTGGGAAGCAGGGAAAAAAACAGAATGACCTGACCAGCCAACACTCCCCACATGCTTGGTGGTTTCTAAAACTACGGGGCACATTTATCAAGGCAGTTACCCCCAGTTGAGTGGCTGATTTAAAGGGGCATGGGTTTGTGAAAAGTGGTGTGGTAAAATATACAATGCTGTACGTCATCGTTTTGGCACAATTAGTGGCATGAAATAAGCCAATTTAAAAATGAACACAATATAAATAATTATGAACATTATGATAAATGCGGCACATTTTAAGACTGGTCTAGTCTAACTTTTCTTTAAGAGTTAGATGGTAATCAAACTCTATAGTTTTTACCTATGGTTTGTAAGGTTTGTAAGTATAAAACCTTGAACTTGTTTAATGTACACAATGCCTTGTAAGTCTACTTACTATTAGAACAACGGGAATAAATCACTGAAGCCTAAAGTGCATACAGCACTAGACTAATTGCATAAACTTTTGTACAAATCTTTGCTAACTGTAGCACTGATCTAATCCTTTGCAAACTTAAGCATCAACTTAATTATGAAACTCAAACCATCCAGTGAAATATCTCAAGTAAATTAAATACATTCACAAATTAAATGGCTGCCAATATTTTCTAAGTTATTTTCTCCACAAATTAGCCATAACTTCTTAGGAGTAAGACATGTTATTTCATTTAATAGAGAATGCCCAAGAGAAACAAAAGGTGGGAAAGAGGGAAATTCACTTCATCTATAAAAGCGTCTCTTTTGATTCTTCATTTGACTAAACCAATTGAAATCTATTTAATTAATTACTTACCTTGTTCCCACAGCAATCCTCTTGATTTGCCCTCCAGATAGTTTTAAAGACATTCCTAAAAATAGCATTTTATATGTAATAATGAAAAACATCAGATTAAATCTTTAATATAGCAAAGGTTTCAAAAGGTAAATCATGTGAATGTATGAGACTTATGTTAAGTTTTTAAGATATTTGCTTTGATTGAGGGGAGAAAAAAACATGTTGTATACATATAAAAGTACTTAAAGGAAAGTACATTTCTTCCAAGTTTCTGTTTGATATATTTTAAAGAAGCAGGGTGATATGTAGCAAGTGAACCCTCAAGGTGCTGGCTGGTGGAGTAGCGAGAATTAGGTGGACCCTACTCCCTTTAACCACACTGGGTGTTTGATATGATTTGGCCAATCATTGGTACAACCAAAAACAACAAGGTGTGCTTCCTAAGGGTGCTTTCACACTGTGGGTTTTTTGGTGCATTTTTTGATGTATATTGTTTTGCAGATATACACAGCAACTAATGCTGTGCATATCTGCAAAAAGAAAAAAAGCACCCAAAACACACTGTTTGAAAGCATCTTAAGTAAACTGATGTCTTTTTGCACCTATGATCTATGTTGTGATTGATTTGATATGCTGCGTACTATGCTTTGCTCTCTTGTGTTAGTATCTGTATTTGTGGTTAGTGGCCAGGTGGCCTTGGGTATCTTTTTGTACTGTGTTTTTTTAACTGCTTAAAAATTAAATAAAACTAGTTGCAGCCAGTCACAGCTAGTGTTGAGCGATTATTATCGACAAAGTTGAAATCGGCACAGTTTTTATGTTGATCGAAATTTTTAGATCATGCGATAATTTAGGTTAAAATCTGTGCATCATCTATTAAGATCACGCCATTTTCGGCGCTTCCTGTCATTTTGGCGGCCAGCAAATCAGATTACAGAATAGAGCAGGGTGAGATGTGTGTGCGACGTCATGACTGGGATGTGTATGGTTGCGATTGGCTGGAAAAATCACATGACCTCGTTTTACATAGAACAGCCCTTCCTGTTCATGATCAGTGTCTCTCAGCATCTCATAGCAGGAGGACGTGCGCTCTGCCTGTGTCCAAACAGCTCAGCGAAATTATTCTATTTCTTCACAGAGAAAGCTCTACTGGTAGCTGTGATCCTTACAACTTAGTTAGATCAGAGATTGGAAGATTGTATGTAGTTAGGTAGAGAATTTTAAAGGAGCATCTACCGCTGTAAAGTCACGGAGGGGAGCAGGGGGGGGGGTCGCGGGTGAACACAGACAAGCTCTATAAAGAATAATGGATAAAGTTCACCAAGACTTAGTGTAGACATTGCACTGCAATAGCTTTATTATTAACAGTTTTCTATTGAAATATTTCCTGGATATTGGACAGCCTGAACTTATATTAGGATACACATCTTTTCTAGTAACTGCAGGTCTCTTTGATAGGTGCAAAACTCCACTTTTATTATCAGTATACATTTCAGATAGGTGTTCTTTTTCAATTTTGCCCATTCCAGATTTGTTGATATAGCCACCTTGCAGTTAAATTAGAATCCAGCAATTTTGTAGTCAGCAGAGGTTGATAGGTGCCAAAAATACCTTTTATTATCCGAATACATTTCAGATACGTGTTTTTTTTTCACTTTGGCGCACTACAGCTTTGTTCATTGAGGCACCTTGCACTTAAATGTGAATACAGCAATTTTGTAGTCACCACAGGTGAATTGATGGGTGCCAAAAAATACCTATTATTATCCGAATAAATTACAGACTCTTGTTTTTTCACTTTGACGCACTACAGCTTTGTTCATTGAGGCACCTTGCACTTAAATGTGAAAACAGCAATTTTGTAGTCACCACAGGTGAATTGAAAGGTGCCAAAAAATACCTTTTATTATCGGAATACATTACAGATGCGGGTTTTTTGCACTTTTGCCCCGTCCAGATTTGTTGATAGAGCCACCTTGCAGTTAAATTTGAATCCAGCAATTTTGTAGTCACCACAGGTGAATTGATAGGTGCCAAAAATACCTTTTAATATCTGTATACATTTCAGACAGGTGTTTTTTTCACTTTTGGTCAGTCAAGCTTTGTTGATAGATCTACTTTGCAGTTAAATTTGAATCCAGCAATTTTGTTTTTGATTTGAGGGATTTGAGAATATCTGTGATTTGCCGGTCTTTTAATAGAGACTTTCCAAAACTCTTCCATACCTTCTCAAATTTTTATATTTCTGAACATGGAGCGAAATTCAGGTGGTAAGCGAGCAAAGAGGGGGGTAGGACATGGAGGTAGAGGTACGAGAGAAGGTGCTCCTTCCAGTGCTGGCGACAACACGCATGCCAGCGGATCGTCAGTTGCAGGACTGTCAGGCCTGTCATCGCTGGGTCAGGGCCCTGTGAATCTCAGTAATGAACAGCGTCGCCAATCTGTCCTTCAGTGGTTAATGCAACCTGCATCCAGCAGTCTTACCTCCTCGTCTCCCCAGTCACGGCCACAAATTTCATCATCAGCATCACCAGCATCCGTCCAACATGAAGCAGCCCAAATGTCAACTCGTGTACCCACCACTGTTAATAATCCATTTTCTGAAGACCTCTTTGATGACAAAATGTGGTTGGGGTCAGAAGGCATGTTAAAAGATCAAGAGGCCAAAGAGGATGATTTTCTCTGCTCTGACGCCCAGTTACTGATGCCATCAGAGGAGGAGAAGGAAGCCGGTCAATCGGCAAAAATCCCGGGCGGTCGGCAACGCCTTGCAGTCCCTCTTGCTTGTAGCCCGCAGCTCCTGGATGCAGAATGTCAGGACGACGAAGTCACCTGTGTTGATGATGATGATGACGACATTGCGGATCCAACGTGGTCTTTTCAGCAGAATTTGCTTGCGAGCGCTTCATCACTGGACGAGGAGGAAGACGATGGGGTAGTGTCAGTATGGGTCCCGCCTCAAAAAGGGAGAGGGCGGTCGCAGAAGTCCGCTGATATGATTCCGCCAGCCACGGTCAGCGCAGGATCTCTCAAGCCTGGGCCTTCTTTGACCAAGCCTCTGATTCACCCAGCGATGTCATATGCCGCCTCTGCGTAAACTCATCAGTAAAGGCAAGAATTTTAGGTGTTTAACCACCACCAACATGTCTAGTCACATGCAGCGAATGCATGAGTTGAAATGGAGGCAACACTTGGCCAAAAAAGGCCAGACCGACGCCGGGCCTCCAACCAATGTCACACCCTCCGTCTCCGCCTCCTCCTCCTCCTCCGCCACTACCAAGCATTCCTCAGCTGCCCATGTCTGTCAGAGTCATGATCAGGGATCAGCCTCCGCTTCAGCCTCTACCGTCGCCCGAGTACCACCAGCACCACCAGAGACCCATCTTACCCCTTCTCCTTACGCCAGTTTGACAACCTGCATGCCGTACAGCGGCCAGTCTAGCAGCCAGCCTTCTGTCTTCCAGGTTTGGGAGCAGAAGAAACACTTTAACCCAAACATCCCAAAGCCAAAAGCCTGAATGTCGGCATTGCCAGGCTTTTGGCCTTGGAAATGTTGCCTTTCCTTCTGGTGGACACAGAGGGGTTCCGCCACGTCATGGCCCTTGCCTGCCCCCAATACCAGATGCCGAGCAGGCATTGCTTTGCCAGAAAAGCCGTCCCTGCCCTGGCCAGCACATGTCATCTAAATTTCAAGCGCGTTGTCTGCATCTGTGTCCGGAAAAGTCCATCTCACCACCGACACATGGACTAGTAAGCACGGCCAAGGCCGCTATATCTCTGTGACAGCTCACTGGGTGAGCTGGGTGGATGTCTCTGGGGGTGACGGTGGCTCTCAGGCTCGGCGCACGCTCTTCAAAACCGCAGGGATGGTGCAGGGTTCTTTCCCCCAAGGTCCTCTGGTGGCATCACGTGCCCAGAGAAACCAGGCCATGTTGAAATTAATCTGTCTTGGAGACCGTCCACACACAGGTCAGGAGCTGTGGACGGCTCTCCGCAACGAGACCGAGCGCTGGCTGGGTGACAAGAACCTTGTGCCAGGCAAGGTGGTGTGCGATAACGGTCGAAATCTGCTGGCCGCCCTTAAGATTGGTAGGCTGGAGCACATCCCTTGCCTGGCACATGTCATGAACCTTGTCGTCCAGAAATTTCTAAAGAGCTTCCCGGGTCTGGACTGCCTGCTGAGAGAGGCTCGAAGTCTAAGTTCACACTTCCGCCGTTCACCCAATGCTTCGTCCCGCCTGGCTGCGTTGCAGCTTCAGCACGGCCTCCCCATCAACCGGCTCATTTTTGACGTGGCAACACGCTGGAATTCCACCCTCCACATGCTCCAGCGATTGTGGCAGCAGCGCAATGCCATTATGCAGTACGAAGTGACACATGGCCTGACAAGCAGCGGTGCGGACCTCGGGGTGTTGAGCCACCGAGAGTGGAGGCAGGTGAAAGAGCTCTGCACCATCCCTGCCAGTTTTGAAGAAGCCACCAAAATGGTCAGTGCAGACAATGCCCTTGTCAGCATGAGCATTGTGGTGATCTTAGTTCTGGAACGATCGTTGGACACTCTGAAACAACAGGTCCCGCCAGCGACGGAGGAGGAGACGGACACAGATGCGGACAAGGAGCCTTTCTCTCCGTCAAGTCCACAAAGGCCTGACAGTTTCACAATTTCATCGGTCTTCATTAGGCAGTGGTTCGGGGTCCAGGGCTAGTGCAAGGCGGCGCATCAGCTCTCAGGGTGCATCATCTCAGGCAAGTCAGGGCTGTGTTGAAGCTGTGCCGGAGGAAGCGGAGGAGGAGGAGGTATTCCTAGACACCGACGTTACCGACGTCCCTGCCTTGGAAAGAGGTTGGCACGAATTTGAGGCGGAGGAGGAAGATGAGGAAGATCAGTTTGCTAGTGCCCCTCGACCCAGAGGCTTGGGAAATCAAGGTTCCATCTCTCACATGAGTGCTTGGATGCTCCATTTCCTCCAACATGATCCTCGCATTAAGGCCATCAAAATGAACAACAGTTACTGGGTGGCCACTCTCCTGGATCCCCGGTACAAAACAAAACTCAGCACTTTCCTTCCACCCACCCAAATAGAGAGTAAAATGCAGGAAATGGAGACCTTGCTGATTGATCAACTGGAGACATCTGTTGCGTCTGCTTCACGTTCCTCAAATGTCACGGTGGAACAACATCAGCGACGTGACAGCAGTAGAGTGCCAAGTATCCGTAGCGACAGCAGCAGCAGCAGGCAAGGTGGCAGAAGCCTAATGGTGCCCTTGGGCAATCTTTTTTCCCACCTCACCAACGATGCATGGGGACACATCCAAACACAGAGCCCAGTTTTAAGTCATGGTGCACGACTTTGGGTACCCGAGCCGCTCCCGCATGAGGTGTTGTTGCCAGCAGCCGATCATATCTGGCGGACCTTACAGATAAACGCACCCGATTTACGATAATGTGGATGTTTGACTTTTCAAGATGAATCAGGCATGGACTCTGATGATGTTGGGCCCCAATTGCGGGCACCGTTGTTGGGTTACTTCACATTCCCTCTTCAAAAGAAATGGTCCTCTTGAAAACTTTTTTTTAAAATGTTTAATTTCTTACTGAATTTTTTTATTCTCTTTTCCCAACATTTTTTTGTGGTTTTGGTGAGGAGACGTAAAAGACAGCAAGGTTTCATGAAAACACCTTTTCCCCATTTACTCATTTTCTTTAGAATTTTTCGCATTGTCAAGGGTTTTTGAGGTCTGTTGCTGTGGATACAGCAATAGTCATGGTCCTTTGGAACAGAAATGTGGCTTTTAAGTGGCATTTCCCCCTCACAATTTTTAAATGGCTGAGAAGTATTTTTATAATTTTTTTTGGGTCATGCTGCTTTGAAAAGCATCATACTACGGTCCTATTTTAAAAATTTGGTTTCTAAAGAATTTGTTTTTCACAATTGTCCAAAGGGCTCAAGGGTATGCTTTGAATTTTTGGGGGGATTTTGTTGTGCATGCGCTATATACAGGTCCTATATAAAAAAATGTTGTTTTTAATGACATTTGTTCTTTCCAAAATTTTTCCAAAATGGATAAAGGGGGCATGCTTTGAATTTTTGGGGCATTTTGCTTGACATGCAGCATATAAGGTTCTATTATAAAAAAAAATTTTTTCTAAAGACATTTTTTCTTCCAAAATTTTCAAAAGTGGCCATGGCTATGTTTTGAATTTTTGGGGGCATTTTTCTGTGACATGCGTATATACAGGTTATTTTTAGAAAAATTTGTTTTAAAGACATTTGTTTTTTACAATTGTCAAAAGTGGTCAAGGGTGATGGTGCTGTCGAAAACAGGAATGGTGGGGCATGTTAAGGACACATATTTCAAAAAAGACTTTTTTTTTGCAAGATCTTTACATGCTAGCAATCCCCGTATTTGGCAAAAAAATTTTTAATACAATTACAAAAGAGAAATAAAGACTGGTGGGATTCCATCAATTTTAAAATGTGTTTTCTAGAATTAAACTACTAAAAACTTGAGTAAAAAATAGTGGTAAAAAAATTCCCCTTTATTTACAAGGGGGGTACAGGAAAATTTGACCAGGGGTTTTTCAGGGACATGGAGTAGGAGCACGGACAGAGAACAAAGTACGAGACAATTTCTCCCGCCGTTTAGTAAAAAGAGAAAAAGAAAGCCATGAAAAAAAGGGGACCTGGGTGGGAAAAGGAGCGTTAACACCGTATTTCGAAGTGAAGCTCAATTGGTTTGCACTATACGGAGGGGGAAGCGCTACCCAGGTCTTGGCTGTGTACTGAGGAAGGCTGGAGGTCTTACCTCACACATCCGCTTCCGCACTCTGCTTCAGCACGACCGTTTTCGTTGCTGTGTCATATGGGCATTTTTACCGTGTTAATAGATGACGGACGCCAGCTTGGGCTCTCACCGCACCCACTGTAACTCGGCCCTGGCTGCTGAACCTGCGTGTTAATAGATGACGGACGCTAGCCTGGTCTCTCACCGCACCCACTGTAAGTCTGGCAGCTGGACCTCCGTGTTAACAGATGGCTGACGGCAGCACTGGCTCTCACCGTTAGGGGCAATCAGGAGAGCTTCAAATTTCTCTAAAAAATCAGATTTTGAAAAGGTGATTTCTGTGAGGTTAAGTAGTGTCAAAAAGGGGTCCAGGGCTGGACACAAATTGCACAATTTGAGGCTTAAAATTTTCTGGGGCTGGAGTCACTATGGGGTCGCATCATTTGATCTCCAGGGGAGTCTGTCCCTAATCAATGAAGAAGGATTTGGAGGAAAAATGAAACCATTGAATTGATTGGCTGAATCAGCCTCAGAAGCCAGGAGGGCAAATGTCTTCTCAACTAAGAAGTGTTTTGGGGATGATTAGGACTCTGGGGAAGAGTATATCCTGTGTCCAAGCCTGAAACTAAAGCCATGACTAGAGATGAGCGAGCTGTAAAAAAGTCGAGTTCGAGCCGAACCTCGAATTTTGAGAAATTCGAGCCGAATGCCGAACCGAACGCTGAACCCCATTAAAGTCAATGGGAGATAATTAGGTTAATTTCTATAGTAACACAGGGGAGGAGAAGCCGCAATTACCTTCCATAAGAGTAAAATGGATGTGTGGAACAACTTAGTGAAGACAATTTGGCTCTAAGAGACACCAAAAAAAATTCACAGGCTAAAATAATTCATTCCTTTCAATGGCTAACTGAAAAGCTATATGAGGCGCAGCGGTAGCAGCTGATACAGGGTCCCTTTGACACATAAGAAGACGCCGGTATTGGAAATTGCACATGGTAACTGGCAGGAGCACCCTATCACTTTTTTCCACCAGGGCCCAAGAACATGTCATATATGTGGTGGTAGCAAGAACATCCCAATTGGGAACACGGAGGTTCAGCTGACAGGGACGTAGTTATAGGGGTGCAGTAGTAGCCAGGACTGCCGTCAGTCATCTATTAACTGCTTCAGGGCCCCATGCAGCTAAATCAAATAGGACCACCACCCATTATTAGTTCCTATTTTTTAACATATCACTGGCCCCTTTTTGATTAGGGCTCCTGACAGGAGTACTGCTCTATTGGCACCTGTGCCAGTTACCATATGCCATTTCCAATACCAGCATCTTCTCATGTGTCAAAGGGGCTTTTGGGACACCTAAGGATGCAGGGCCCCGTAGCGACTGCTACTGCCAGGGGTGTCAACAGGGCAGTATGGGCAATACTCCTGCCACGAGTCCTAATTGAAAAGGGGCCCACAAATATGTTAAAAAATAGGAAGTAGTAATGGGTGGGGGGCCCATTTGATTTGGCTGTATGGGATCTGAAACAGTTAAAGGGGTTGTGTCATTTCATTAAATGGTCTTCAGAATAAGGGGTCACAGAATAAGTGAAAACAAACAACTTTGCAATTGGATATCATTAGCAAAGCTGTCTTGTTTTCACAGTCTGCCTTATCTTCTGTTTCTGTAAACACAGTTCCCCAGTGCTGGTCAGATTCCTCCTCCTGTCCTGTGGATGGCTGATGGCTCTACTAAATTACATTCTGTCAGGCCCCAGGTCGGATTCACGGCAGCGAGCATTCCTGTCTCTCTCACTCAGAGTAAGGGACCAGCAGGAATTTCACTCTGCATAGCCAGAAGAAACACAATAACACTGCAGGGTTTCTACAATCAGAAAACAGCAGGAATGTGCCTCGATCCCTGCTTCTCTCACTCACATTAAGGGGCCGTAGTAATTTCACTCTGCACACCCAGGAGAAACACACTGCAGCTGATTCTACAATCAGAAAACAGCAAAATTGTGCCATGATGTCTAACTCTCCTGCAGAAAAGGGAGATCTGTGCCGTTCATAGGAACACTGGATTCAACTGTAACAAAACTCCAGAGAGAGGAGAAGAGATCATAGAAGACTGAGTTCATAGAGGACTGTCTAGATTGAATGCACGTATGTGGTATTCAAACAGCTCTTAAAAAATAAGACTGCAGGGAGAGGACAGTGAGATGTGGACTCAGAATGAGAAGAGGGGAGGGGGTACAGGGTTCGGGAGCCAGCATGAACAGTGCAGGGGGGGGGGGATGATGTCATCACCCTTCAGTTAAGAAACACCCAGCTGGGAGGGGAAGAAACGCCCCTGGATTTGTAGAGCTGAAAAATTGAAAATACTTTGAAACACACGAACTGAATAAACGATACATCCCCTTTAATAGATGACTTACGGCAGACTGACTGATGAGTGATGTTAATAGATGACTGATGGAATGTGCATTTCACATTGTGAAGAAGACCTAAGTTTATTACTCGGTGATATCGGCAACCGGGGCAACAAATCCATGCTTCATTCATTTTGATAAATGTGAAACAATCCACATTCTCAGGGGAAAGACGGATATGTTTATCAGTAGAGATGGGTGAATTGATTCTAACGAAGTGGAATTAGTTTAGAATTTCAGGAAAACTTCGATTCTGAACGAAGTCGAAGTTTGGGGTGATTCGCGTGAACGAAGCGTGTTTTTGATTGATAAAATTGCTGCGAGCACATGGCGTTACACGGGGCAAAGAAGTCTGGGAGGAAGAAAGGCGTAGCCTACATGACATGTGCAGAGATCAAGCCAATCAGAGACCGGTGGGATTCTGTGATGTCACCGCACTATATAAGTCCGGGCGCCATGCTCGCTCCTCACACTCCTCTCACTGTACTGTGTAGGGAAGCTGCTCCTGTTGCCGCCGCTTCTGCTTATGATATCTCATACTAAAGAACTCACTTTTATACAGCGATTTTTGGGGGGTTTCACAGCTTGTCTCAGAGACTGCTTCTCTTACGTTCTAATTCTGATTTTGTGGGGTATTGGAACTGAAGTCCAGTGTGCGTCCAATGCAGATGCATTTTACATTTTAATGCTATTTTGCTAGTTCTTGGACATTGAATATCCAAAGGTTATCTAAGCTTGTTCCTGTTGTATTCAGTTAAAGAAACAGCGTTTTAAAAATCCAAATACTACTTAATTTTTGGTTGCTCATTTATTTTGCGCAATTTAGATCCAGGGGTTAATTAAGCGTTGTTCTGCTGTTGTGGTCACTAAAAGAAACGTTCCTTTTCACCGCCAAAGAAGAAATTTTGCCTGTAGCATAATTCTTTAACCGATGGTTAATTACAAGTTTTTCTGTTTGTTGTGTTCCGTAATACATGCCATTTTAACACGCTAAAAAGCGGGTAATTGTTGGCAGCATATTTCTTTTGCGCAATTTACATCCAAGGGTTAAATAAGTATTTTTCTGCAGTTGTACTTAGTAAAAGAAACGTTCTTTTTCACCGCCAAAGACGAATTTTTGACTGTAGCAAAATTCATATCCGAAGGTTAATTAGCCTGTTTGAGCTTTTATATTCAGTAAAATACACAGTGTTTTTAAAAGCATATAAAAGTAAATTTTTCCTGCCCATTGGTGGAGCGAAATTTTATCCAAGGGGTTACCAAGCTTGTTAGTGGGTTCATTTGTAGTCAAATAAAGGGTGTGTAGTTATCATATACAGACATTTTCATCAAACAGTGTCTGTACATTTTAGAACAAAACAGTATGTCGGGACAGAGAGGTGGCAGGCTTTTTCCCCTGCGAGTGGCAGTGGCACAAAAATTCCTGGAGCAGGCCCAGGTTGCAGCACAGCAAGGGGACGTCACAGCAGGGGTCACTCGGTGGGGCCCACAACTCCCGCTGTCATCTAGCGGCCCGTGTGTTGTTCAAAAACCCACAATGGTTCTTGATTGGTTGACTAGGTCATCCACTTCCTCCCAGATGACATCTGACAACCAGCCAAGAGTCTGTGGGAAGTCAGGGCACAACCCTTAGTTGGCATGGCCGGGGGCAGGTCAGCGGCCCTCATCTGACCTCAACCGCCCCTGTCCCATCCGGTTCCCTCAGCCGAGATCTACTATGTGGTCTTGCTCAGCGCCACTTTTATAGCGAGGATGAACAATTTGAGGAGGGCAGTCAGCAGCTACTTGGCAGCGAAGAAATGGGGCCAATATCCCCTGCTTCTTGCAGTAGGCGGCAAAGTATAGATGTGGAGAGTGGTATGGGAGGTCATGTTGTGAGGGGTCAGCCTCTGCATACCAAGACGGTGATGAGGACAAACAGTGACGATGAAACACAAATCAATGATGATGTAGCCGACCGCACTTGGGAGCCGGGTGAAGCAAGGGCTTCATCATCATCAGGAGAAAGGGGTATCAACTTGCTCGTCAGGCAGAGGCGCAGCCAGCAAGTGGGTTGTGTGGCCGTGAGTTAGCAGGGTAGCAGCAGTGTGAGGTCGGGAGCCAAGAGCCCACGGGGTAGAAAACCCGCTTTGCAGGTCCAAGAAAGTAGCGGCACAGGGGTTCGGCGAGGCAGCAGCGGCAGTAGTCACTCAGTGCGGAGCGTTGGCGGTAAAATCAGATACTCAGCGGTGTGGCAGTTCGTTGCTAAGACCGGAGGAGGCCGAATATGGGTATATGTAGAATCTGTGGGCAGAAAGTGAAGCGTGGCCAGGGAGCAAAAATTGGCACCCCGGCCCTGTGTCAAAAACATGCAGAGTCACCCTCCGGTGGCCCGGGAGAAACGGGGCTTAGATGTGGTGGTCCATCCTACAGCCGCAGCAACAGCAGCAGCAGCGCCCAGTGGCACGCATGCCATTGCAGCCAGTCAAGGCTCCACCACCTCTGCAGAAGGGAGCTGTTTCTCTTTGACATTTAAACTCCCGGTCCAGATGCTCCTGCTACTCGAAATCATGCCCCACGTGTTCAGCGAGGCGATTGAAAAAGGAAAACAGTATGCACCCAAAACCATCTAAGGTGCAGAAGCTGACCATGCCCCTTTTCCAAAGTTTTAGGAAATGCATTCCTTGTTTTTAAAAATTTGGTGGACTCTGCCCCGGTTCAAAAGAACTAATGGCTTGTCCCCGACCCGGATGGAGTGTTTAAAAGCTGTAATTTTTTTTCCCAAAGGGGGGCAGTACCAGCACTTCTAAATAGTGGGAAAAAAGGGGGGCGGGCCCCTTGAGCTTATGGTTTTTTTCCCAAGGGTTTGCACGGGCAGCGGGGACGTTGGGGGCCTGAAATTTAACGGTCGGGAAGTCATGTCTTTGGGCCCCCACTGGGGGGGAATTTTGTTTCCCTGCCCGGGCATCCCAAAACTTGGACAGGAAAACGGGGGCTTTCTCCTCCCCCGTTGAAAAATTTTGCGGCCCCTGCGCCAAGTCCCCCTCCTCCCCCTTAAACACCACCACCATCTCAGCCCCAAATATGCTCCTTCTTTCCACATGTGTGGGCCACAGCAGTGTAAAACCGTTTTTCTCCCCTGGCCCCCTGGGGAAAAAATGAAGTCCCCAAGGGGAGAACTGCTCCACCCATGCAGCAAAAAATTTCGATGTGTGGCTTCTTGCGCCCAATGAAAATGGGGAACCATGGTGACGGAAAATTGGGAGGAATGGTGACCGCCCCCTCCCACCGAGGAGGGAGGGTTTCCATGCGCCCTGCGGGCGCATGTGTTAAATTTGGGTTTGTAAAAAGGGGTTCCCTTGAAGTCTTCCCCCGATTTTCAAAAGTTTCTAAAAATGGCCGGGAAAATGTGTGCCTTCATCCATTCCTACAAAACCCAGGAACACCCTCCCCCGATTTTGCAGCGGCAGAACCCCCTCCCCAGCAAAACTTGTATCGATGTTTCCCCCCCGGGGGGAAAATTCACCCTGCACAATTTTGGGAAACCAACTGTTGAACAGAAAAAAGGCCTTTAATGATTTTTTGTGATCCAGGGGGCAGGGTACTCCTCTGTTTTAATTTTGATGTCACCCAGTGGCAGCTAAGCTTTGACCCCTGCCGTTTGCTAAAGGCTTTCCCAAGGAGGGACGTTATTTTTTTCGTCGCCGGGGACAAAGGGAGAATAACGTTTTTCCATGCTTCATGTTTGGAACGTTTTGCGGGAAAAATCTGTTTTGGGCGGGGGGACGGAGCCGTGGCGACAAAAATCTGTGGCCCATGGCCCGGTGGGGAAAAAATGGAGGAGGAGGAGGAGGACATTGGGGGCAGAAGCTTTTGGTCTGGTGAAATGAGTGGATTTTCTCCCCAATGTGACAAGAGAGGAGGAGGAAGCAGGGGGAGGAGGTGATGGAGTTGAGGAAGAGAGGAAAGGTGGCCCCGAAAAGACCGTGGGCGGGTTTAACAGTGGGGGATGGAGGCGGGGAAACCCCCCTCGGAGTCCCCTTGTGCAAAACCCCCGAGCATTCTGATTTCCCAGGCTAGTGACAGCCGAATACCGCATCTGGCAGGGGGGTTGACTTCTGGCTCCCCAACCTTTTGGCCCTCGCTCCCGGTCCAAAAGGGGACCCTTTTTTCCCCAGTTTTTTCCCCAGCCCGTTGGGCCGCGTCCCTATTTGGGGGAATGGCCCTCCTCTGCAGGTTGACCGGGGGGGTTCTATAGCACTCACGTACTTTGCCGGGCTCCCTTTGGGGGGAAAGAGGGGTGGTGGGGGGGGGGGGGGGGGGTAGGAGCGTCCCGCCCCTCACAGCAACCTAAGTTTGGAGTCATGATGAGCGGGCTTCCTTTCAACCGCCCAGTGAGGAGGGCAGTCCCCCAGCAGCACCCAGGACCTGGGGGCAGTCCCTAAACCAAAACAGGTGGTGGCCTACTTGGACAGCACTCTGCTTCCCCCTTTGAAGATGCTGGGCTATGGGCAGCCCCAAAAAGGATGTGGGGGCCGCGACTTGCCGGGGTTTTTCAGTGGAGAAATGTCCCGCCCGGCCAGTAGTGTGGCAAACAGAGCGGGTGTTCAGTGCGGGGGGGGGCCATCGTTCCCCAAAGGGGGAAACCCCCTTTTCCACGGGAAATGTGGGAAAGGGCTGACCTTTGTCAAAATTATCAGGCGTGGATCGGCCAGGATTTTCCCCCACAAAACCCAAAGCCCTTTGGCTTTGTCTGGGTTCAAACTACCTGCCTCAGCCACTTTTCTGGGTTTCCGGCCCCCCGCCTGATGCCCCCAATCTTTCTTTACGTTTTTCCCTTGCCCACCCAAAATCTTTTCCCGGGGGCCGTTTTTGCCACCCACCCCCCACTCCCGTCATTGTGCCCCTTTTTTGGGCCTCATGCTGTGTTGGGTGGGTTTCCCTGACATCCCACTGTGTCATTGTGCACTGTTGACCTCATGGGTGGTGCTCCCGCCCTCACCTCCACCCCTCCGGGCATTGTGCCACTCTGTGGCCCATCCTTTTTTTTTTGGAACCCCCGAATTTTCATTTTTGCCCCCCTGTCTGACCTAAAGTGCTGCTGTGGCTGCTGCCCGGAAAAACCCCACACTTTGTCATTGTGCCCCTTTGTGGGGGCCCACTCCTGTTTTTGCCACCTACGAATGTCATTGTGCCACGTCCCGACCCCATTGCTGCTGCTGTGGCTGTTTCCGTGACCCTTTTCCCCTTTTGTCATTGTGTCACCCCTTCTGAACCCCAAAGCTGACTGCTGCCGTCACTCCACTCCTGTCATTGTGCCACTCTTTGGCCTAAACCCCTGTTTTCCCCCCTCCAGAATTTTCATTGGGGCCCCTGGGCCCGACCCCCATGCTGCCCGCTGTGGCGCTGCCGTGCCTCCCCCACTGTGTCATTGTGCCACTCTGTTTCCTACTCCTATTTTTTCAAATCCAGAATGTCATTTTTGCCCCTGTCGACCGCCTGCTGCGCTGGGGCTGCTGCCCCTGACCCCAAAACACTTTTGTCATTGTTTCCCCCTTGTGGCCTACTCCTGTTTTTGCCACCTTTCCCGAAAGTCATTGTGCCAAATCTCTAAACTCATTTTGTGTGGCTGCTTTCCGTCACCGAAGCACTCTGTCCCCTTTATTTTTCCCCCTGAGCCCTCAGTTGTTTTTTTCCACTGCCTGCCATGATTTTACAGCTACATCCCGCTTGAGTTTTTTGGTCAGTTTTGCCTCTTAAGTGCCCGGAAATTTTAAGTGAAGCGTTCTAAAGCGGGGGCAGTCATCTGCGTGTCAACAAAACACAACATTTTATGAAGACCAAACAACTCCCTCTCATGTTTTAAGAGGCACAACGTTCAACAGCCCCCTTTTCAGGCTTGTGCGCCGGGAAATAGCTTTTTTTTAACGCGATTTTTCCCCGGGGAACAATTGGGGACCAAACTAATTTTGTCAAAAATTTGGCGAACACCGAATCGAATTTTTGAAAATTCGCCCTCTCTTTTTGGGTCATTTTACACCCTTCCAGCTGGCTAAAGGGTTGCTTCTGAATAAAGTTTGGCTGTGGGGCAGGAAAAAATTTGTAGGGGCGGTCGAGCAAGCTAGGCCATTCATCTTTTTGGACACCCAAATTTGAATAGTTAAGTAAGCCCAAGAACATCGGGTTGACCGCATTAGTAATGGCCCATGTTTTTGGCTTTGTCACACTGCATTGGACAAAAAACGACCGAAAATAAATTTACAAAAACTTCATGAAAATGAGTTTTCTGTCCACTGCATGTCAAAAGCAGCTGAAAAAAAGGGACGTTTTTTGGGGGTTTTTTTTGGCGCTTTTTTTACATGCTTTTTTGCTTGTCTTTCAGCCCGTTTTTAATGTATGCAAAAATTAAGCCATGGAGTAACTCCACCCTACAAAAGGGTAAATAAAGCCCTTTTCATTTAAATTGATCTTTTAGTCTTTTAGGGATTTTAGTGGGAATAAATTTTTTCGCCAAAAAATACTTTTTTTTTACGGGTTTTGGCCCTAAAGTCCATTTTTTTTTGGGTTTTGTGCAAGGTTGCATTTTTACGGATTTTTCCACTAATAAAGCCTCTTCGTTGTCGCCAAATATCTTTTTTTTTACGGATTTTGGCGCTAAGATCTTCATTTTTACGAATTTTGGCGCTATAAAGTTATTTTGTGTTTGTTGCAAGGAGATTCCTCCCCTTTACACCACAGCCTCACCCCGTTTCACTCCCCAGCCATGGGCGGGGGTTCCCCGTGCACAGACCCTCCCAAAGCTCTTTACCTTGTGCTGAGGTCTCCCAAAACACATGTTTCAGAACGGCCCCGTTTTTTTTGGCACGTGATGTTACCCCCTGGAGGGTTTAGATCAGGACTCTGCACCATTCCTCGTGTGAAAGACGTCGGCCGGACCCCTCACCAGAGGCACTGTCATCCCCCAAATCACCCCGTGAGCATTGTAGATGTAACCCCCCCGACCGTGCATACAAGTCCATTGTTGAGAATGAACTTCACTGGGAAAAAGATGCAGCCACGCGCGGAGACTTTTCTGCCGTTGTGGGCAAAAGCAGGGGGCAGCTTTTTTTGGCAAATGCCGCTCGATCTGAATTGGGGGCATTCCAGGGCCATGAT